>JAUMHL010000014.1:6741915-6768874 GCA_032362345.1 Sandelia bainsii
CCCCCCCCCCCCCCCCCCCCCCCCCCCCCGACCGACCCAGTCTGCGGCTATTAAAAGCACAAGAAAGCACTGTTTGGACAATCTTAGAAACTGGATCTGGGGAAACAAGGGTGTAACTTTACTCCCCAAACACACATCTGCTTCCGGTTGCTGCTGCCCTGGAGTGACGGCAATTACATCAATTCTTCATAGATATGCTGATCTAACAGCTCGCCTACTGATGTAAATGTTAATTAAACAAAAATGGTACGGAGATGTCTGCATTAATACACAACGTAAATAAACCTTTACAGTATTTGTTCATATTATTGTTATTGTATACACAGGATGAATACACACCCACTGTATTTTTAGATGACAGGATCACAAAGTCCAGTTTTCCAGTGGTTTCTACTCAAACCCAGTTCCTGTTATCCTCCACATAGGATGCTGCACATGCTTGATAAGCTTTTCATATGGTGGTTTTTCACAGTGACTTTTGTTTATGCTTATCAATTCAAACCAAATATGGAAAAAAAAGGACCAAGGTCAAAATAAAACTTGGTAGATCACATGAGACTGTCAGCTCACAGTCTGAGTCTTACTGTTTTTTCTGTTTGAGCAAACAAAATCTGAAGCGTGTTCTGTAGACAGGGGTGGCACAACGCAGCATGTATAATGAGGTGTTGGTTTACATACTGTATGGGGAAACAGCCTGATGGGTGTTTTGAAATACAGGCGAATATGGTGAGAACAGCAGTGAGGACAAAGAATACACAAACACAAAAATACTCTGTTACTGAATATCCTGTATGATTGTGTGCCTTTTAAATAACCAGAAAGGACAAGCTCCTGCAAGAATTATCGTTAACCAAATCATCTTAGGGCCATTGCAGACAGGCTTTCCAAACAACATTATCCTGATTTATCAATCAGACAGATTATGTCCACATTATCAGTGTGTGTGTCACTGTGACAAACATGAGAATGGGGGTTAGCCCCACTATATTTCAAAACACATAAGCTAAACCTGATTTGCACAGAATGTGGTCATGTGTCCAGTAATGTTCACTTTATTACATAACAGATAAGATTATAAGACACGCTGTCTGGAGTTAGTGACCACTGGCAGGTCAACAGGGTATTCAACATAGTTAATAGAAAACGCATACCGACAGAACAACATGCAGGGCAGATCGCCAATCACATGGAGAGAAATACAGTACTGAAGGATGTTGAAAATCTGATCGAAACTCCCCTGAGGGCCTCCCCAAACTGTCAATACAAGTGAGTGATGTCTCACAATACTGTTCGGCTGGCTTTGGCATGTGCATTATAAACATGACTGAACCAGTGGCATGCACCAAACCATCTCACAACCCTGGGGTAGGGCCACAACTGGTTCACAGTATGGGTACAGAACTGATGCTGCTGTAAAATCCAGAAAGCTCCAGCTCAATCCACTACAATCGGATGTCTGAGACGGGGATTTGGGATACATGTGAACGTGGGCCAAAATAAAGCCTGACTGACGGACAATATGGTGGGCTCGGAGAATGCCAGCAAGTAGAACATGATGTGAGCAGAGCAGCATTAGAGTAATAATGCAAAAGCACACACACGCTATCAGTTACCATAAAGGTTTGCTGGGGGAGGGGGGGAAACAATAAAGCCTACATGGCGCCAAAAGTGGAGCAAAGGGTCAAAACACTAAAGAAAGAAGCTGCAGATAAGGAGTTACAGAACACAAGGGTTTCCCACACTTACATAACAATATAGTGAGTAGTATGTTAGTATTTATAGAAATGAGTTGAGAGAGCAGTTTTGGAGACTAAGTGACTTTTAACCTATTCTTATATTTCATTTCCATATTGTATTTTTTAAATATACCGTATACTTAACTCTGTTTAACGTGAATTTTACTACAATAATGGCATCACATTTTAGTTTTTACGGCAAGAACCCAAATTATGTGGCTGTGAACAATGAACAAGCTGGAAGATATAAACTTAAAATTAAAATATAAGGCCACTTTCCAGACAGTTAAAAACAAACAAACAAAAATAGAATTTGGCTCACATCTGATAAATGTAGAAGGTTCCACAGACCCCAAGAAATATTTATTTATATTAGAAAAATTGACTGGTTGACAGACACCTCATATGTCTTTGTGCAATCACATATACGCCTAAATTAGCAGAGTCCTAGCTAAAACCAAAAGTCTGCAACCATACACTTTAGGCTCACAATGTACCATGACTGTGGGATAAAAGCACTTGTGTCAAACCGTTTAACACGTAGATCTCTCTGACAGGTCAGGCAACTGATAACGTGACCCCAGACCTCTGCTTCAAATAGCTTCTATGTTGCTGAGCCCAAACAAGCATGTTATAAAAAGACATCTTGAGAAATAACCAGTGATACTAAATGTAGTGAAGTAGCGTAGTGAAAAAAGTAAAGACTTAAAGGAAAACCACTTCTCTATCCTATTTGAAATATTGAGTGTCTGCATGTGTTGCCTGTTGTCCTCATAACAGAGGCAATTTTAGGAGTTCTGTTACATATCTGAAACTGAAAGTGTAGATAAAAGAGCTATGACCACATATTCTCACAATGAAAAGCATCTAATCGAAGCGGTTTGGAGTAAATTACACAGGGCATGAATGTGCTGCCACACCTCATCTCACTGGCAGAGTTTTGGGGATCTAATGCCAACACAACGGAACCAAGGCTATCTATATCAGTGTCTGATGTCAAAGTCAGACCAGCTGTTCCAGGCTGCATCAGTGTGACATAAATTGAATTTTTGAGTAATCCTTTGAAGAATGCCTCTGTATGCAGGAATTCATTTTGTTGTCTTAAAATAGAAGTATTACTTTATACAACCCCACAATCCCTTTAATATTGAGTGACAGTGTGGCCACATGCCATGACACATTTCAGCACACATTACAATATACAAACTGTCCGGCAGCTGCTTTGTATTAATCTGAGGTGAGAGGGTGGCGTTTGGGGGCAAAGGTCATTAGTAGAAAAAGACATGAATGTGAAACCAAGAAGTTTATATTCATCTGTTAAGCATGTCACTGTTCCATCATAAGTTCTTGTATTCAACTGAAAGACTGACTTTGAAAATTGTCAAACCAACAATGAATTTAAAACCCACCACAGAAACCAGAATGCAGCTGCAATGCTGTTCTTCTTTCATATTCTCTTCCTGCTATGGTTAACCTATTTTAGCACCTAATCTTTTCTCACCAGACCATAAAAAGACTATATTAGACTATGTTTGTATCTCAACCTTAACCCTGTATCTGAAATATCCTGGTGTGAAAGTTAGTTCTCAGCCCTGGTGTATCAGTCAGAGAGGGAGAGAACAGATGTCACACCAGTGAACACATGAATGACTCCTCATGCTTGTGTTTAGTATGTCAACAACATGTAGAAGGTGGAGTCTCTAGAGCACGTGCCTGCAGCTGTCTGGCTGTCTCACTGTCATCACACTTGCTAATGTCCACAGTCTACCAATATCCCAGACTGTCATGGTTCACTTCTCATTCTGACAGTGTGCGAGTCTCTGCTCAGGCCAACACAACATTTTGAGCCTTTAAATGTTTTTATTTGTCCAGATTACTACTATAATCAAGCAGTGGATCCCAAATCCTAGCATAATAAGATCTACAACTGACAGACTGAAAGTAACCACAGTGCCAGCAATAGGCTAAGTTCAAATACTTCCATCTCTTATGTCACACTAATACATGGGTGAGGCCTGGACATTTGGAAAGTATTTGACTAATACTCACTACATATGTCTACAGACATGAGGGCTCCACAATGATGGTGCAGAACAGAGAGCCTATGAAAACCTTTGATGTAGTAGCCTACCCAGCAGCCTCTTGTGGTCAGCTTGGGAAAAGTAAAGATTTCCAAATGATACACGAGGGCCAAGTTTGACAAGTGTGAACTGAAATCTATGAACAGTCAGGATGGTGTAAATAAACAGATTAAAGCTCTTATGAGAAGGATCTGAAAAATGTGTAGCAGTAGGGACTTCTTGGTCTTATGACAATTCCATTAAGTGATGGTTTAAAAAAAATTAAAAAAAGTCATTAACTCAGTCCATTTACATTATTTTTAACTGGATACTTATGCTATGTGTGATGAGATACAACATTTGACTATACTGCTGGTGCAGGTTCCACTTTCCCTCAAACCCTGGTAAGCACAATCACCATCAGTATTATCTGAAACAACATTAGTTGAGAGTCTGAAACTGAATTAGCTAAATGGAATTTAGTTATCATTAACTTATTATCTACACCTGTCGTTTTGCAACCAACATATCAAAATAGTTTGACGGTAAAAGGCCTAGGCTACCATTGAATAATATTTGACCAGACAACCTAGCAACATAGCAAATTAATGTAGATTATACTACTTATACTACTTATTGCCGAGCAGAGACCCGTCTTACAGAAACTATGATTCTGCAACACACCCTCAAGTGCACACTACCTAAGGTGACTCCAGGAAGAGGACTGAAACAGGAGACCACACCTTGTTTTTAAAGTTATTAAAAGCAACGCTAGTCGAAAGCCCTGTGGCATGCCATCTTAATACGCTCTAAATCTTGTTTAAACATGTAAAAAAGGTTTCATAATGGTAAGAGGTTCAGGAGTGAAATGTTAACACATTCATCTTCTGAAAAATAAATGTTCAGACACATTCTTTTGCAGCGCTAACAAATCCTCATCTTCTTGGCCCAAGTGAAGTTACATAAGTAAGTTGACATGTGTCAAAGTAGTTATTAACTTCAAATTCACAAGTGTGGGATTAATTCAAGGCTCGTGTATTGGACTGCATCAGACTGCACGGGTTTACAAAATAAACTGGGTATTTAGTTTATGCATTTATTGGTACACTCTGGCCTATTTATTGGTGCACAACTACACCAATACATCGGACAGCCTTAAAAGTAACAGGAAATTGCAGCAACAGTGTCACGATTCTATACTGTAGTTTGTCAGCCAGAGAACACTGACATGTTTAACTAACAAGATTTTTCTACTGTAAAATGCTGCATACAGTATGTATGACTGCTGATCTATGCAGTATTTCCCCAAAAATCCTCTAGAAGTCAGGCTATAGTGTACAATCTAGAGAAATACAATATAAACATTTAAATATATGGGATGGACTTTAATAGTTTAAATTACATTCAACAGTCACTGCAAATTAATGATATTTCTCCCATCTCCATTTGCACCCTAGATTCTACAACTACTACCTGCTGCCAAACATAGACAGGACTTACTGAGACTATGATTTTGCAACACACCTGTAGGTCACGTGCAGCTCAGGTGGCTCCACGGTGAAGGCTGAAACAGCAGGCCACACCTTGATTATATTAAAATAACATTGGATGAAGTGGTATGCCACTTTAAGCCCTTCTAAATCTGGTTTAAAACTGTAAAACTTGTTCACAACTGTAAGATGTTCAAGAATGCAAGAAAATCAGCTGCATGCTGCATAAAAAATGATGGCAACCATTTAAATGTTGTTCAAAAGACAATTTACCTTTTTTGTGCTGACAGACCTCCGTAGTACTCTCCCATTGGGTCCTGTCACTCTGCTGTTACTACTACTACCTGAGGGCAGGGTAATGGCAGATTGGGGGCTGCAGGGTGTACTGATGGCAGCAGGCTTCTTCTCTGCCAGGTTCTTTTGGGATGCCACATTGTTGTTCTCATTGAAGCTCAATGATCGTTTGTCCTGGGTGTCCCCACTGCTCAGATCAATGTGCTGTCCACTTTTTATTAAATCGAGATAATCTTTGAGTAGTGACTGGGTTGCAGAATCACTCAGCCAGTTGAGAAAGAGCTCATCCACCTTCATTTTAAGAACAGGTTGGAGGACTTGTGGTGACGGCATTTTTCAGAATATTCCTTGATGGCTTCTCAGACAACCTCTGTACCTGTGTACAAATAAGTAACATTAATCTCACAGCACACGACTTTGGTTCTGTAATAATAAGACGACACTGTACTATCGAGAAGCAAAGTTAGTGCAAATGCATTGAATACTGGCTAGTACATAACACTGGCGGTAGCTTGGTATCAGCCGTCCTTGCTTTTTAGTACACAGCAAACACACACTGACATAATTGACTTTTAGCGCGAACCGTCAATGCCTCAGCCCGCAGGCAACAGTAAACGTGAACCCATACTGACCTGACCCCAGTAACGTTAGTCTTTAACACCACTGTCACGAACAGAGCCCGTATTTACTTAGCTAACTTCACCGTAAAATGTATGAAAACTTAGGGAAAAGTAGCCGGAGCCGACAGGATAGGTAAAATCGGTGTTAACTAGATAAATACCAAGAGCAGGAGGCAAGAACTGTTTGCTTTCTACGATAGCGTTAGCTTTAGCATGCTAACGTTAGCTGGGTAATTAAGACACAAACCTTGCAATGAATGGACGGTAATGCCAAATGCGTTCATATGGCTCTACATTACTTCCATCATACGCGAAACTGTGTCCCGCATGTCTGTGTGTCTTTGAATTAACAACGAAAATAACGCTACGGCATCTCCGGTGTTTCGTTTCGCTGGGTAACAGTGGAGCAGACGACAGCAACTTTTCATTCTCGCGTTCCCCTGGTTACCGCAACGTACTAACGCGAGATCCGGCGAGAGTTCATCCCATCCCAACAGAAATGGTTCATTTCAGCGTACACCTGCAGAGTTAAAACCGTGTTTTTGATTACTATCATATTATTATATTATCATCATTGATGCTTTGACATTTGTGTTGATGGAAATACATTTAACTGTTGACTGTAATGTTTTATTAGCGTATATTGTTAAGTGTTAAATCTTAATCTGTAAAGTAGCAAATGGCTTTCAAATAAGTGTTGTGGAGTAAAAGTTACAATATTTTCCTCTTGAAGTGTCTTTTGGTAGAGCTAAAAAGACAAAAACTAAAGTACTCTAGTAAAGTAAGTGGCCTATTGTAGCACATGTACTGGTTAATTTCTTTTTTGTACATAGTAATAAATACAACATGTTTGGGTTACAGCCTGTTGTCACATCTGAACACATAACTCTGGTCTGTTGTGACATTTTATGCAATCAATCATGGCCAAAACAATGACTGGTTAATCAGTAAAAATGATTGTTAGTTACAGCCCCCAAAAGTGGTATGACATTTTTATTGTTGATTTTTACAAGCCATAATAATAATAATAATTATTATTAAGGATAATAATAAAATCCCCTTGGAGAAATTCAGGCTGTGTTCGGGGTTCAGTGTCTTGCCCAGGGACACTGACACAGGCAGGGGGAACCGGAAAGCGAACCACCAACCCTGGAGTTTGTAGACTACTGCCAACTGTCTTACCAACTGTTCCACGGTCGCCCCTACAAGACACATGCATGCTTTTATTTATACACTGTGTTCCTCATATTTGTAATTACCATCTACATTATTTTTGATCATTTGTGATTGGTTTCTTTGCAGTACACCATCCAAATTTCAGCAGGTCATCACTGCAGTACTCATTTCCAGGAAAGCAGTCCTTTGTGTTCAATTTAGCCTCTTATGAACTTGATCCTGACTCTCTTTGCATGAATAACAATCATACATCTGTGCTCGATTACACTCTCCTTTCTGTCCTCGTACCCATTCTCCTCGAAGCAGCTGGGCTGAGCACCTGGTGTGTATGGAACTGGACATACTTATTGATTACTGGAGGGAGGAGTGGTCCCAGACATTGTGGCTCCCTCACTGCATCCCCAGCATAGAAAGCAAGAAACACAAGGAAAGGTTGGTTTAAATAATGGGCACCATATCTGACACATACAGCAAAAAAGAAAAAGAAAAGAAAAAGTGGATAGCTTTTAGCAGGAAGGGAATTTGCAGTTCTGTATCTTAGACCTGACTTCAACCACTAACAATAATTTAATGCATATTTATCAAATGAGAAAACACATTGTGGTTGCACTTGAGTGGTTAACGTGCAACATGAACATTACTGAAATAGATTTTGTGATCACAAGGTCAGGTATTAATGGCACAATAACAATTTCAAAAGCAACTTAATGACTGTATGTTTATGTGAAAACAGTGTTGCTGGGTAATCATAGTCATTATGCAGGGAACATAACAGATTTTGTCTACTCTAGACTTATCTGTCGCATTTGAAAACAACAAATTATAGTCCCAAACAAAACATGTGGACTATTTCTGTGTCATTTGTTATGTAAATATGTGTTGCTAATCCTTCTCTTTAGTTTTGCCTGAACATTATCACTGAAATGTTCTTTTCAAGATAAATTTGAGGCAAAGAATGAAAATATAACACAGTTACATCTTGATTTACCTGACGTTTCTCTGTATTTTTAGCATGATAGACATTAAGGACACTTATCACTCCAAACCTCTATCTTGTTAATAACCCCCCTGAAGTGCCTTAGTCTCTTCTTAAGAGCAAATTAATGGTGGCTTCATGGTGGTGAAAATTATTGACTGACTAGTCCTGATTGCTTCCCTTGATAACACCACTAAATCAAATCTGAAACATTCGAAGTTGTCTGAGGCGCAGCACGTAACGATAAACCTCTTTGTTCTTCAGAACAGAGAGCCTTACATGTGTTTTATAGCCTAATCAATATCAGAAATGAGAAGAGAAAAAGTGAAGGTCTTGAAACTTTAAACTTTGCAACTTTTCAAAGTATAATTACAGTGTACAAATAGGATTTTACCCAAAGCAGTGTGCATGTTGTTTTTTCACGCCTTGAAGGACATTTCAAAGGTTTGGCCGAGGCTGAAACCACAGGGGGACAGCTGGTTAGCGTAGGAAAGTGTTAGTGAGGAGTTCATGTGTGCAGCTCTCCCTTAATGCTGTCAGCTATGCTATATGGATGCTCTGTGAAGTAGGCGATAAGCAATCTGCTCTAATAAGGAGAGTGAATAAAGTTGAAAGTGTTGTGTTGTAGCTATGCGCTGTAGAGAGTTATTTGGATGGTACTATAGTCTGTGTACATGGTAGAATAGGCAACATGCCATGGTTATTCTAAGGTTAGGTTTGACATTGTTTAGATAGATCTTTGTCCTCTTTGCTTCTTATAAAAAGCAAAGTGCCTAAACAAAGGTGGAACATTCTTTAAAAAGATAACTGATCATCTATTCAGCTGATCTTAACTGTAATAGCAAAATTAATAAAACATAGGAAGAATGGTTTAATAAGTACAAGTACTTCTCCCTGTAAGTCCTTTTTCCATTTAATCACAGTGTAACTCAGTCGTCTCTCACATTAAAGTCACTGGAAAGGTTACAGATTCTCTGATTCTTTTCTAAGTCTTCAAACAATAAGTGATTCTGTGGATTCTTGTGCAACTAACCTTACAATTAAAAAAGCGTGGGTGTAATTTTGGTTTTCGTGTACTTATTCAAATAAAACTTGTTTTGTGAGATAAGACAAACCGTGGTGGTTTAGTATCCAACAAATATATTCTCATCAAAATATTCTCAAATTAGTCTGCTAGTCTTTGCAAGTTCCCCAAATTATGGCAAAAAAGAATATTGTGAAATGTGCATACAGTGATTTTTACATTATTTTTAGACTTTAATTTTAGTTTTGGCTATTGTATGTTTTCAGTTACTTTTTCAGTGGCCTGTCCAAAAATATATATTTAGAAAGCATTTGACCTCATTGAACTGATGGGTGTTTTTTAATTTATTTTGGATCAGCTGAAACTTTGAGGTGTGATTGTGGTTAAATGTTGTACATGTGGAAATGTGAGATTCTGTCAGTAATTTTCTTCCTAAAAGAATCTGTCACATACTGTTAAGTCAACTGTTAAATTATTCCTTACACATTTTATAAATCAGAGATCTAAAAGAGAGGCATGTTTTTGAATGTTTTGTAAGGAATTACCAAGCTTAAACTGAAAGACACAATGAGAAGCTACTTTAATGGGTATTCTTTCAGCTTAATTAGTATGAGGTGTATTTGTACTTCAGTAATGTTTTTCTCACCAATGACGCAAGTAAAAATTCCATTATAACACAGAATCTGTAGTTGTGTGTGGAAAACTGAAATAGTCACAGTTAATTATAAATATTACATTAATTCCATTAACAGTTGTTTTTTTAGATCATGTGTATTGGACATTATAATATGTATGCTGAAAAATTACAGCAGAGCTAATTGTGAATGTAATACAAGTAATATTTATGCAGTCATGAGTGAGTGAGTTAGGGCTACGTGCATGTTTCCATCTGTCGCAGTCATCTTCTTCTCCTGTCTTTGGGAAAAAAACAAAACTGTGAGAGATATTATATCGAACAGCACTGAAATCTGGACTAGAAAACAAATTTAATTAGTTAAACATCTATTTTCCCAGTGTTGAATAAAATAGCTCAAAGTTTTTCAAATTTGCACTTTAAAATGTACATCACACATCCTGACACAGTTTACAGTCCCGACAAGCTCATTTGTTGATATCAATAAAAACACAGTGTGTGAGTAAAACAATTGAATTGAATTGAATTGAATATAAACAAAAGTCATTTTATTAGCTGGTAACTGGTATTATAGCAATACAAAGCATATTTTGAAACAAATAATTCAAAAGCAGATTTTTTTTTGTAATTTTGTACCTGGGTGCTCACTACCAGTCCACTGTAGAAAACAATGGAATATATATAAAAAAAACAATACTTCAAACAATTTTACACCCTTTGAAGTCCTGATGATACAACATAACACTAGACAAATATAACTACATGATATTGGCTGCTTTAAACTCTCATATATCAGTACATGCTATATATATATATATATGTGGCCCCTCAGCCACTACAATGGTCCTGCAATGTCACTTTTCCCACAGACTGTGTCAGAGTCAGTGCACACCACTACTCCAATGTTAACAGAAAGAATACATTTATAGATGTTGTTCTCCTCTATGTAATTTCCAATAATAGACAATCTTGAAATAACCGCTAGCATAAAGCAGCAATTTTACAAGAATGTTGCCGGCCTAGTGATATTTTTGACCAGAAATAGCTTTTATCTTGGTCTTAAACATTCTCTGTTTGATATGGCTTTCAAATGAACTGTGGTATGAACCTCACTTTCCGCCTCCCAAAATGGCATCGGCTAGTGATGAGCCTTCTCATAGCTCTTTCATGGCTACACTGTAAACACACCACACAGTTTTTATTCCTTAAGAAAATCACAGAAAGAGAATCAAACTGTCTTCAGTCAACATTTAGATTCCTAATACGCTGTGCGAAATGGAGCCGCAGAGGAGGAGACTTCTTTCATTAGACACTTCACTAAGGCTCTGAAGTTTGCTCCTTCCATCTGAGATGACTTTAAAAGAGAAACAATGCCTCTGCCTATTGGGGTCTTTGGAGATTTTCTCTCTCATCACATATTAATGAAAGAGGTGGCATGTATGGAGTTGGAGCGCTTAAGCAGGAAAACCTGGTTGTGATTGCGCCAAAAAAAGCTGTCTCTATGTTTTCAGATATATGAGCAGACTCATACAGTATATACTGTACTCAAGAAATCTTAACTTTAACACGGATGTGCTTTAAAAGAAATCTGCACATTTTACTCTCAGTACCTATGAAATACACACAGATACAGCTGATATACAACAGTGTATAATGTGTAACAGCTGCCTGTAGAGGGCACACTTCACCTTGGATGCACCTTACCCACTTTCTCTCACTCACTGCACACACATGCAGACACGCACACACATAAACAATATTCACTTAAGCACAATCATCGTATATCAGGCCCACAGACCACATGAATTAGAGCTGAGTTTATGCCAGTTATTCAGATGAAGGTACTGTACATCACTCTCCTACACTGGCCTCCATTTCTCCTTTAATGAGACAAGCCCGTCAAGACAGAGCGGGAGCTTTTTGATATCCTCAGAGGGGCATGGCACGCTGAAACTGTAATGCTCATAATTCATAGCAAATCAAGAAAGATCTTGTTGGAACAGAGGATCACACCAATTACCAGTTGTTTATTGTTTGCTATTGTTGTGTTTACTGGAGTCTAATCATATTTGGAGGTCGGCCACAGCACTACATCAGCTCCAAGTGGAAAAGCTCTTTTGAAGTCTTTCATTTCATTCTGCCATATTAGCTGTACTGAGCAGCCCTAGACAACATGCTGCCTTTGCTTTCAAGATTAAAAGAAACAAGCATTACATCACTTTCTAAATAACTTTGTGAATTAAGGAAATTGCACGTAAATTGGTCACCTTAAAGAACGACCAGCCCAGAGAGAAAAATGTGTTTCATCTATTAATTTGCCCCAAGATAATAATCGTTTACATAACGACTTGAACATGGGAACAAGATTTTGTGTTCGATTCTGGGCAAATGTTGGCTGCCAATGTTTCGTTAGACAAAGCTCTTTCTTTTTCCTTCTATGGAATAGCAGATTTGTGTGGAAATCATGGAAATCAGCACGGCATTCATTATACCAAGGTCATTATAGCTGCCTTTTATCCTCCTCTGTACTTATAGGAGGTGAGGGAATCCTATTCTCCATCACCCAAGGCCTCACCTTTGAACGCACACACAAGCTCACACCAGCTCATACGTACACACACACACACACACATGCCTGCACACACACAAACACACATCGGTTTCTCTTTCATTTGGCCTCCTTGAATTTCATCATTCATTTTTACATCACATTAGTGTGGCGTGTTAGTGGTCGGCGTGTTTGCATGTAGATGGCGGCTGTTACTTCAGGAAACGTCTGAATAATGCACGGGAAAAGGAAGAGTAAGGCTCAGAGGGAGTCAGCAACCGCACAGACGGCTGCCTTCTTATATCACATATATGAAACACAGCATACATGAAGTGAGATAAATAGATCAGAGAGCTCCTTGAATTTTGCATCACTAGATTACAATGTAAACTAGTGTAGTGTAGGTGAGCTGTTTTTAGGTCGTGCAGTTGGGTAAGTGCCTTGATTGAGGTTTTGTTTATGTGGTAAAACACACTGAAATTCTTGAATAGAGTCACAAAATCTTTAATTTCTGCAGTTAGGTTCTGTTGCCTTACATCCACTATAAAACAATTTGTAGATCAAGAAGATACCACGAACAAAATGAGAGCAAGATAACTGAAGTGCCGCGCTGTTTTGGACCATAACATCAGATTCTTAGAGTTACTCTTGGAACAAGGGAAAGTATTAACAGCAGATTTTATTTATTTATTTATTTTTTGAGTCATGCACCGGGAATGGAAACAAAGAAGTCAACGCTGCCATTTCGGATCATTCCAGTGCTCAGTTAGCATAATAATACTTTAAGTTATTAGGTAACTTAATTGTAATGTAATTAGGCTGTTACCTTCAAAGTAACCCAATCCCACAATCTGGAGCAAAAAAAAATCTCCATGTTTTAAGTTAATATTTTTAATGAACATCACAAGATAGTTGAGTCTTACTCAATGGCTCCATCAAAAAAGGAATAACTGTGATCTTGAGGGGAAGGAAAGTGTTCTCTTAATGTGCGCCAAAGATGGTCTCCTCTGTCTGTCTCAGCGGCTGTGTCTGATTTGAAACTCTCCATTGATCTGATACCACCAAGAACTGGCCTGCATATTAATCCAATGCTGTGATACTCTTGGAGACGGGTGAATGCTCTGTGTGTCAATGTGCAGGCTCGTGGCTATAGTCCAGGTTCAGGGTATTATCGAAAAAACTTATTCAGACTTGTATGCTGTCCACTGATAGTCATACAAACTCTCAGAAGCCCAGCTCAGCGCCTGCCAAGACACATTGGCCTTCACTTCTGATGCTGACATCATTTAATCTCTAGGAGGAGCTCAGGGTTTCTGTCCCAAATCCTTGATCTGGTTCACCTTACAGGATGAGCCCCACTGTCTTGAAATCCAGAGTAAACAGAGTCATTGTTGTTCTCCCCTTTGTCCAAGGCACAGAATCTCTCTCCGCATCTTTAGGTAATGAAGCTTCACTGTTTTGCCGCCTGTCCACAATGCATCAAACATACTGTAGAGTACTTATGAACATAAATGTCTGCATCTGGTCTGCATGGAAACTGACAAAAGGCCAGGACATATCCTGCTTCATGCAAGTACACATGTGAGCACATAAACACACGAGCAAATGTTCTCCTCGTAGGGGTTTTCAGTGAAACCTTTTCACACAGTATGAAAACAATCCTCTGCTGTCTCACTGTTTTTGTGTCTGGTTGTTTTATATGCTTTGAAAGGGATGCACATTTTTCTGATTAGGGCTGGCAGTGCTCGGGATAGAGTGCTAGAAAAGAATGAACATTAGGCACCTGACCAGACAGGATCAATGAAAAGCAATTAGATGATAAGTCTGTGAGGGCAGCCCTGTATGTGCAGGGCTGCAGGGGCTGAGACCTTTGCAGCAACAAGGACAATGAGGGGATAAACTGTAAACATGTGTCAGATGTTTTTAAAGATCTTAAACAGGACAGAATTAGATCTTCACACAAAAGGTGAAGGAGTCTCTGATAATAAACATGGTGTACAGTATTTATGTGTGTTTGTCTGCTTGTGTTCATGTCTCCTTGTGTGATTTGTGTGTGGCTTATGTGTTTTGCCTAACATCTATTGTCATAATGATGTGTGATTATTAAGGGAGCAGGGTTTTCACAGCAGGGAAAAAGGGGCTGAGCCGACAACAGGTTGAGCCTCCCTTTGTGTCTTTGTTTGAACACTCAGCAAATACATATTCATGCTCTCAATATGCACACAATAGCACACATTTGTTTATAATGTTTCTTTATTTGTGTTACATACAATAATGAAAACATAGTTTTGCAGTTGTGATTCAAACAAAGGTACAAGGCAATAGCAAAGTAAAATAGGTAGACACAGTCTCCAGGAGCCAGTGCCTTGTTATTTCAGTAGTATCACTAGGAGAGGTTAAGCTCTCACAGCAGGCTAGCTATTAGGCTAAACCAGGGTGCATAGTGTTCTGCGTAGGCTGAAAGGACAAGTTCTGACCATTAGTGTACCTCCTGTGCCTTGGTCCAGAGTACAAATGCACATGAGTGTCTTTTTTTTTCCAATTTGTGGGTATAATGATGACACATAACAAATAACTCTGTTCTTAATCCAGGCTTTGTTAGTTAGTTTTCAGTTTATCTGCTCCAACAAAAATATCTCTCATTTGTGGTCCTTAAAACCAAGTGAAGGTATGAACACATCATATAGGTTGCAATGAAGTGCTTTTCCTATGCAGGATTCATGCGTATGCTCATGTCCAACACTAGATGGCTGTCTGTGCTGTGTGTGCTTTGTAGCAGCACCAGTGGAGCCTCTTCGTGCTGCTTTTATTGGCCCTGGAAATGCAAGGCTGAGCAAAAGATTTTTGTTAATAATGCTATGAGACACTTGGGTTATGAAAACACACAGCTATACAGACATAGCCCCCAACTTAATGTTTTGATGTTTGAATTTGCCAACCCTTCAGTTTTTATGAAGTCATGAACAATGGATTAAATGTACTGTCATCAGAAAAGTCAAATACAGACGCACACTCACTGAGGTGAAAGTGCATTTGAGTAGATTTAAAAATAAACTCTATGCAATGCCAATTTTAATATATACTCCACAAATCTAGATTATTTTCGTGGATCAGGAAAGACTTCAGTTAAAGTGACAGATTTCAAAACAAGTCAAGGGTACTATTAGTGTCAAAAGACGCCACTGAACACGTAATTTATCGTTCCAGTTATCATATAATTATTCTGACTACTGCACCACTTCCATGCCTTTCCTTTATACACTGTATCCACTGTGTGTGTTTTGTGTAAGAAGCTATTTGTAGTTTCATTAAGTGCAGTAAATGTGACCACATAGAGCACTTGGTTACAGTATTGACTTTGGAGATTGTCTTTCTTCTTCTTCTTCAAAGGCTGTCCGTCTCTTTAGCCTGGAGCTTCCAAACCGCACAGCCGGCCAGTTTGTGGTGGCCTTTTATTATGATGTCAGCACTTCGCCTAAAGAGCATTCAATATCTCCAGGATGGCCGTTGGTGGAGCATCAATAGAATAATACAGAAGCACACTGGATGGCTATTCCTCATAGCCGGTCAGTTCATTTGCTCATTGATTTATTGGTAGCTGACAGTGTAATGGAATTAAGTAGCAGTGATTATCACAAACAAACAGGTTGTTTGTTCTTTCTGCATCTGTTCACTGTTAGTTTCAACACTGGCCACGTAGAGCTGGACAAATACATTTGCAATCTGCAAATGCATTGTAAGCATGTAAATTACGTTTTTTTCTGAATTGTTTGTAGAAAATCAGAATGATTCTTAAATGCCGGGTGTTTTATCTGATTTCACACTCCACTGAAGACATAAGGTCTTGAGGCTAAAGACGAGGTAGCACGAGGGAATGGAGGAAAAAAAAGGAGCAGAAAACAAATAAGGAAAACTGTGGACTACAGGAGAAGGCTGTTAGGCCCATCCTGATTTGCAGGCCTATTAAAAGATGGTGAAAACTAGCAAGGTTTTGTGAGACAGTTGTACCAAAATCACCCACATAAATCATGGTGTGATTACTTCAGGAGCTGAAGTTATTGGGTGCTAACATTGCTGCGCACACTCTGTAAACGTTACAAACACTCTTAACAGTGAGTGACTGCTTGTAACTATCCCAACAGCTGGAACAACAACAGGAAGCCATAAAAATCATACTCAATCAACTGGTGTTGGCCTGTTTCATCACTGTATTGTCATAATGATGCTAAAAACACAACTGTCCAAGATTTAAAGAAGTTTGATGATTCAGAACTGAATTCCTTATTTGGGGTGTTTGTGTACATATGTGTGTTCACACAGCATCTCTGGCTGTATAATTCATGCAAACTGAAATGAAAACCTTCTTAGCAATATGCAGATTTCTTTATGCAAAGCAGCATTACCTATGATACACGGGATGGCAACTAATGCCTTTGATCAGACTATCTGACATTCTCTAACTACTGAGAAGAAAAGAACTTAAAAATTGTAAAGGCTCTTAATTGAAGTGAACATAAAAGAAGATACATGGTGTTAATTGGTATACGCTAAGAATAATCTAGACCTTGGAGACCACTGTCCCTTACCAGCCCCCCTGCCAAAGTGTCAGGATTTACATCTTTAATTCAAGATTTCCCAACATTAATTACCTCGCAAGCAGCGAAATGCGGATCACATCATTTTAAAGTATAATAAACATCCAAATACTCAACCCCCCACCCCTTCTCATCCATGAATATCAATTTTTGTTAGTGTGCAAAAGCCTGGCTCTCCTGTGCCTTAAGGAAGTTCTAGACGTTCAATAAGAGCACAATTGAAGTGAACACCATCGGAAAAACTCAGCTTTAATTGTAAGTTTTCAGAAAAAATATGGAGAATCAAGGATAAAGAATATACACTAAAAATGTTGTGTTTGCTAATTTCTGTGAAGGTGTTACAACACATTACAAACAGAACGACTACGTCAGAACAGCATATTTGGAGTGGCAACATTTTGGCAAGGCAACTAATTTGTGTGTTTGTGTGAGTACCTGCTTTCCAATGAAGTAAAGCAATTTGAACACTGGACCCCGGTATGACCTTTGATTATGAGCAGAATACAGCAGTGCTCATATCCCAGGCCTCTGTGTTCCCTCTCAACATGATGAATGGGACACCCAGAGCTGCAGGACAAAACAACCATTTGAGAATCCAGGGTGCGACACACAGACACACACACACAGGCAGCTACATGCACGTGCACACATAGAGAAATGCTGACAGACAAATGACACTCTGATGGAAAGTGAAGCACTTTTAAGTCCTTAAATGCCACCAGCAGCAGCCCTCACCCACAGAGTCTGTAATATTACTCATCTCCTTCTGTTTGAAACACATTTAACACTGCACTGCCCTTGAAAATAACCAGCTAAGCTGAGGCTTTTATCTTCTGAACAGGTTCATGTATGGATTTATTAACAGAAAATAGAAACATCTATTAGGGCTTATTGAAACAGTTTCAAATGGGCCCCAGCATGGTTAATATTATGCAGTTTATTAAGCAACAATAAGCAATTTATGTAAACACAGTTCAAATGAGCACGGCTCCTGTACACCTTAAAATCCTCCTTTTTTGAAGTGGTTTTATTTTGGGCTTTCATTGTAATTTACTGGCTCAAAGTGCACGATACAGTGTTAAAAATGATTTGATATGGAAACCTGTAGGGACATATTAATTAAAATAGCAATATAATTAGCATTCCACTGTGACCTAAAAGTTGAATATTATTAGAGCTGCAACCATCGGCTGTGATGAAAAGAGCTTACATGACAGTGAAATTGAAATTCAAAGCGCTGGAGATAATGTACACACAGATCAAAAGAACAAATGGTGGGGAGAAAAATAACACACCAAGAAGTTTTACATTTCCTCACAAGGGGGAAAACCAACGTGTGCACACTCCTGCACCCACACACACACACACACAGGCACATGAGAACTCACACTCAGTATCAGTGTAGTGTAGTTTGGTGTAATTCAGTCCAAAAATCTGCAAGACACAAATATTGCTGCTATTACAACAAGTGAATTTAATAGACACTTACTCACTCACTTTACTGCTGTTTATTTGTTTTCTTCATGACATAAACTGTGTGTACAGGTAATGTTGTTTTAAGCGATAATCATATGAAGACAGGATGTTAAAAAGTTCAAAATGTATCAATAACACCATAAAATCAGTTAATGAAATATTTGTTCACACATAAGAACATTTCCAAGGTTGAAAACTACACTTAGCTCAGTGGGTTGGTGCAGTGATGACAGAAGAGTTTGATTGTGGGACAAGTGAAAACTAAATTTAAACTAAAAGTAAAACATGAAAATAAACATAATGTGTCATGTTTTTAAGTAAAACACAAATTAGTGTACTTTTTAGTGTAAAAAAGTACTGTGCTTGAGTAGATGTACTTGTACTTGCTATTACTCAGCACTGTCACAGTAAAGCGATGCCACATCAGGTGAACTTTAAGATTCACAAATAGCAATTTTTGAATCCTGATCTACTCGATACTCGATATCCTGTTTTATATTATTTATTTTTTTATTGGAAATGTCCTCATTTATCAGTTTTTTTAAAATATCTTCCTATCATCCCAGCATTGTAAAAATGTGTAAAGTCATTATTTTCTAAGCAGCCTTTTTCCACAGAAATTGTTGTTGTTTTCCAATCATTGTTGAGTTGAAATCATAGTTTATGTTATCAGGAATGCTGTTTGTATTGTAAATGTGACTGAGGCCTAACTGAATTAATCCAGTTGGAAGATAATGCTTGAAATGCAACAACCAGCTACAGTCATATTGAAGTATAGCTTTTCTACAGTAGAGCTAAAGGAAGCAGAGGAGAGTTTTACATTGATCCTGTCGTTGACGCTACACTTGACCTGACATGTTTCATCATATCACCTAAAAGTCTGTTTAACCTATATCAACTGCCACAGCATGTCCCAATAAGCCTTATACAGGTCATGACAATCAAAACAGTCCTCAGTGGGGTCAGCGCACTGCAGTCCGCTCACCGTTCCTTTTGTTTAACCTTGAGGATGTCTATGTTTCCCCTGCATCCCTTTAGGGAGACTTGCATATTTTACTGCACAGCCTTGTGCATGGACTGGATTGCCTGTTTTCTGGGTAAGGGCCTCTACGCTTCTCCTACAGCTCTACAAGCAGGCGTGTTAACATGTGTCCCTGCAGTGGGCCGGTGTGCCAGCCAGCCAGTGATAATTATTCATTAGTATTCATTAGTGTGAGGTGCTGGCCGGTGCAGGGCTCATGTTGAATCAGTGTTCTGACGAGGCCCCGGCCCGGCACAGGTCAGCAAAGAGCCAGTAATTAGGCCCGCCAGTCAGGAGGCATTTTCCTAAGCACAACACGTGAGGTTAAGAGAGAGAAAAGATGCAACCACCAGGAGAGAGGCTGCAAAAAAAAAGAGGCAGAGGGGGGAGGCTGAGAGAGGGTGTGTGCTTTTTTTTCAAAGGAAAGCCAACCTTGGCCTCCCTGTTTCTGTGTCTGGGTGCCTTTGAGTACTTTAACCTCTCTCCATCACTCATTCCATCAGTGGTAAAGATGCGTGATAACCTTGGTTGTCTGCTTTGTTTGTCTAGTGTCTTTTCTCTTATTCTGTTCCCCTTACTATTTTTTGTTTAAATTATCTTCCTGCTCTCCTTTCCCCTTGTTGTGTATGTTTCTTTATCTTTGCATGTTGCATGGTTGATAATAACAGCAGTTATTATCACTTACAGACATAATTGGGTAATGGTTAACATGACAGAGTGGTCGCCTCCCAGGAATGCTGTTAGTATTGTAAATGCGACTGAGGCCTAACTGAATTAATCTAATCGGAAGATAATTACGCTGGCTGGAACGAAGCTGGACCAGATTCATCAAACTGTTTCCTGCCCCTGTAAGCCATTAAAGGAAGAGATCTACAAGCCTGGTAAGGTTAAAGGCATTTGGCGCACCTCAAAGCTGGCTGTGCTACAGCTGTCAGTACATATCTGAGACAGAATAGGGCTTTGACAATGACTGACAGGAATTGAGAAAACAAGAGGTCAAGTGTTGCGCTGTTGTGAGACAGCAGAGGAAGGCGCCAACACATCCAGGTCCAAATCCCTGTGGAGGACAGCAGAATCCAAAGAGATGATAGCTTGTCCTGTCATTGCATAACATCAGTTTACCTTGAATGAAAACAGAGCAGAAGACAGTCTCTTTCCGCTCCTCTTTCTATTTCCTTCTATCTTTTTGTTTTTCTTCTTCTCACTCACTCATGTACAAGCTAGGAGGAGGAGAGGGAGTGCCTTGCATAGCCTCGCTGTATCCTGACATGATTCCAGATTAGACAAATTCCTTAAACTACAAGCGGGTGGCATGACACTCTCTGCTTCCCTAACACCCTCCCTTCTCTCTCTTCTCCCCTCCTTTAACTCCCCTTTCCCCTTGGTCTGCAGCATGCACATTTTTCTCCTTCAGATTTATGACATCGGCATATAGGTGCACTTGACAGCTCTCAGATTGGCGCTGTAGAGGAGGGAGATCCCAAGTGAGTCGGGTTAGCTGGGTAAATCTATCAGGGGTCCGTCCTGGAGGGGGAGGAGGAGGGGGAGGATGAAGAGGGTGTGTGCGGAGGGGAAAGCCAAGGGAGAGATGGAGTGAGGGAGAGAGGCTTGGTGGGGCCCCGCTGAGCACATAAGCTTCCATGCTGAGCACAACCGTGGCTGGCTGACAGTTGTGCTCAGCCTTCACTGTAATAATGAATAAAAGGAAACTCCCTGCAGATTACACATCTTCCGTGTTTTGACATTGACCTTAATACATAATTTAACCACAAAGCCTGAAGAGTGTGTAATGAGATAAGAGAGAACCAGAGGATAGAAAAAAGATGCCCAGGCTAAAACATATAGGCCAAAAAAAATTGGGGTGGGGGGGTTGGAGGACTGGAAAAGGGAAAGGTAGCAGAAGAGGAAAATTGTGGATTTTTGTGTGAGTGGAAAATACGGTGATTTTCAAATTCCCAGTGGGAGGAGAAGGTAGTGCTGCTAAACCTCAATGGAATAGTAATGTGCCAGGCCCGGCTGTTGTGTGTCTGTGTGTGTGCCAGTTTTCCCCTACTTGTGCACTTTCTCCTGGTGTGTGAGTGTGTGTGTGTGTGTGTGTGTGTGAGTGTGTGTGTGTGTGTGTGTTTGTGTGTGTGTGTGTACACCAGCTGAGAAAGAGGTATTTGTCACTGTCAGTGTCACTTCTTGGTTTATGTCTGTGTGTGTGTGTGGCGGTGAGTTTGAGTGTTTTCCTCCGGGTGTGTGAGTGTTATGATGTTTTGAGTGACTGTTTAGAGCGGTGTTTGCTGAGCCAGCACTGTTCTCCACAGGTTATGTCACTATAACTGAGGTCACCATGTCACACATACTGTCAGGAAAAAGCTTTCTTTAACTGAATTCCTCTAGGAGAAAACTACCAGACTCAGAGCTCAGTGGAGTATGTCCACTGCAATCTTCAATAACAGTCAGACTCAGTGTTTAGCACCAGAATGCGGTGGGATTTTTAAAAAACCAAACCATACTCTGGTCTTGTTTGCGCATTTTCCAATGGGAAATGTTGCTGCACATGATTCATGCATTAACAATCATTGCTACCCAATTAAGGAGGTGATTACGTCACTGGTAGCCTGCTAGGTGCTGTGAAACACAGATGCAGATATTAAATATGAATTATAGAGGCCATATCTGGCCCCCTCCTCCCTTCGTTCTCTCATCCTCATAACTCCTCTGAAACCCTTTCGTCTTTGGGCTCTACAAAGACAGGCTGTTCTGTAATTGAAGCAGCACTGACAAAGCTGTCTTCCTGTCCGCGTGTAAGCCTCTGATTCACACTCATTAGTGTTGTAATTACCACTGGTTGAAAAGCAGGGGCCTGAGTGAGCTCCTCGGCGAGTGCTAAGGTGAGAGTGCTGGCCTGTGGTGGTCTCAGTTGGGGGTTAAGGCTGACCTCCAACCCAGTAGGTGGCAGTGCAGATGTACTGAAGTATGCCTGCATGGTGTTCACAGTTATGACTTGAGGTCGTTCCATGCTGCTTTGCATGGTAACAAGCTGTTATGATGGGAAAACTGATTGCTCGATGAATGAAACATGAAGAATTTTTGGATGGAATTGATGAGCTCTACTGCCCTTTCTCACATGTTTTTTGTCTTCTAAGCTCCGTCCATTCATGCATGCACCTAATTTTCTTCATTTTGTGACTCCATTAAGATTCACACACCTGTCAGTGTGTCCCCAGGCCTTGGCCTCAGCCCGTGTCTCTCGGCTCTTGGAGCTGTTCAGTGGATTTGCTTGGCTACAGCCAAACCAGCCATGAACAGCCTCCAGATTGGTCCAGCTGGGTTGTACATCTAGTGCATGTGTGTGGACTTGTGCCATCACGGCTCAGTTACTGCACAGAGCTATGACTGTGGTGGCAAAAATACTTTGGTGATTTGCCATCAGGCTTTCCTCCAAGGGCCGTGTCAAGACTGAGAGAGTCTTGGTCTGGATGTGCATGTACTGTATGTGTGGGTGTGTACTTGTGTGTTGGATGATGCGGGGCGGTGATCTACTTCTGCAGCAGTAGTCTAATGAGCCTGTAAACACACTCATTTGACATCATTAATTGGACAGAGATCAGAGATCCGAGAGGGGTGTGTGTACAGGGTGTGTGTGTGGTAATGGTTGGAGGGTTCTCCCATCAGAGAGGGTTCTCCCAGATCAAAGATTTAGAGTGTGAAATCCTTGATTATGCGACAGAGAGACACATTAGAAGCAGTTTTCTGCCAAGCTGAGAGAGCAGCAGTGTTTGGTCAGTGCCAACACCAGGCCTTGATTTCACCAATGAAGAGCACTAAAACAGCACACGAAAAAGGCTGCCCTCTGGTTTGTCAATTTTAACGACAAGTGGACAATCAAAGTTAGAATGGTGGCAGGTGGCAGTCTATTGATTTTCAAGTACTGTAGTAATTTTAAACCCACAAAGCTATATTTTGGACATCTAGTATCAAAGTGTTTGCTGGTTGCTTTGAGAAAAGTTTGAGTACTCTCTGTAACTGTCACAGAGTGTGATCCATTAGCTGTGATTGTGCTACCATACTGGTTCAGTCACATTTGTCAGCTGGATCTAAGCTGGGGGGAAACAGAGGTTCAGTGCTGGAGTTGCTAGCTTGGAGTCCTCTGCTCTGACTGTAACCTAGTCCAGTTCTTAATGATCAATCTGTCTACCACCCGCACAATGGCCCACACCTCTGTTCGCTTTCATTTATAGAGTGCCAGTCTCTGAACTCCCCTCATCACGCCCTTGTTCCTGGCTGTTTCATGTTTTTTGGGAGGAGTTGAATGGCATAGCTGTGTATGGGATACTTTTGAGAGAGAGAGCTAGAGCAGGAATTTTCCAGTGCAATACATTATGAAGATTTCACTTTCTGCCTTTGATTCTGCACTGACAGTTATCCTTCAGCCCTCCTTTAAAGTCCCACTTTCAATCCCTAATGGCTGTCATGTCGCTGCGCTCTCTGGACTCTTACTCAAAGTGTCATTGGCATAATGGTCGGCAGCCGTTGTCCTCTTTTGATCATCCATGCTGTGTGCGAGCACAACTGGAGCCGAAACAGTGAGGTGTATGAGATGTGCATGTGTGCAATGCTTGCACCTCTGCTCAGCTGCCACTCCTAGGCAAAGCTCCACGACCGCAAATCTAAAATTCACTTTCAAATAGTTTTCCTCCTGTTCTTGGTGCCTAACAGCCAAGCAGTGGAAAGTGTGTGTGCAAGTGTGTGTGTGTATGTGTGTGTACTCATTAAAGGGATAGCAAAGAGTTCTACTGTATCAGCATCTCAGGCTGAGCCCAGTTTGGCACTCCCTCAATGGTTATGCATACTCCAACAAAGGGATGAAGGGCTGCGAGGGAGTGAGAGAGAGAGAGTGAGTGTGTGTGTGTGTGTGTGTAAGAGACTATGAGTTGAGGCCTTGGACAGAGCGTAATGGAACTCAAGTTCAAACACTGCATCCTGCGTTCAAATGTATCACCAGGCCAGAAAACATCCGCAAGTGCTCTGCACACTGGCTATCTGTAATAGCCAGTGTGCATTTACTGAGTGACATTATGCCGGGATGAAAACCAGTGTGTGGATCCAAATAGTGTCACTTCCAGGAGCAGTGTCTCTCATTTGCTGCCTGATTCACCTGTCTGCCCTACAGCAGCTCAGGCCCTTGTCCAGCTGTTTGTTAGACTGGGTCCAGAGCCCTGGGCGTAAGTTATCGATGCCCAGAGAGTGACTGGAGGGCTGCTGCACATCAGAGTGTGTTGTCAAACAAGAATATTTATTCTGCTTTGAAAACACGTTTTTGAGTTTGTATATGGAGCAACATATTTCTGATATTATTAATTATTCTGTGATGATTCTCTTGAAGCCTCTTGACCTCTCTTGGCCTTTCTCCTGAATCCTTTATTTTCTTCATGTTTAAGTTTTCTTCCAGTCTTTGCTTGCATGCTGTGTTCCTTAAAATGTTTCACTAAATCGTATAAATAAATAACAAATATAACAAATTATGAATTATACAAAGCTCACGGCCTGCTACAGTCTGAACCTTGAACTCAGTATATTTGATACACACAGTAGCAGTACAGTACACACTAACTCTACATTTACTGTAATGTACAGTATTGTTTCTAATGTAGTAGCTTCATAGAACTTTTTTCTTTTTACTTGCTTGGTTTCCTGTAGTAAACTTCTATTCTTCTGTGTTAATCGATTTGTCTTTGGACTTATTTATTTATACACTCGCATACATTCGTACATGTGGAGCCCTGCCCTCCCCTTTATCCACAGAGGAATCAAGATCAGAGCGCTCGGCCAAGAACGTGTGTGATGTAAAGTTCTGGAGAATAAAAGATGTCTCTTTCAATAACATATTTCCTGCATGTATCGAAAGACGTGTCAATTTCAGTTACACCTGGTGCTGCAGTTGGAAGACAGAGAATTCTTCGCTTCTAAAAGACAATGCCATACCAGTCACTCCCCACCTGAATGACTGATACATTAAACATGCAGAAAGCAGCGGGAGGACACTAGGGAAGGAGCGTTCAAAGACAAAAACAACGCATCCAAAAACAAAAAAAGAAAAATATGTTGCTCACTACAGCAATATACAACACAGCTGAACAACACTGAAATCCAGTCTTTCCAGGAAAAGACAGTTATGAAAAGAATGAGCCAAAATAAGTGCAAATAGACTCATTTACACGTCCACTTGACTGGTCTATGAATTCACAGCTATTCTCTGTTATTTTGCAGCTGCCACATGAATCTATTTCTGTATCTCTGTAATATCTCAGCAATGTTTGACATCGCAAAAGTGAGCGTTTCTTAGCTTTTCTATACTAAAGCTATTCCAGAGAGGCAGCTGATCACACAGGCTTTTGTAAGAAGAGCAGAGGAGCATCTGCGCCTTCTAGTTCCCTGACAGGACTGTCACAGTACATGCAGGCCTATAGACCAGATGTGCAAAAATCTGCAGTCTTTGTCATGCGCATAAAATGCTGACACAGCTGCCCTAGGCCTGGCCTGTTGTAGAAAATGAAATCAGGCAAGTCAGAGGACACCTCAATCAGTGAGACAGACAGGCAGAATGGGTCCTGTAAGGCAGGCAGTGTGAAGAGGAGCAGACTCTCTGGCCTTTGTTCGCTGCTGGACACGTTAAGACTCCATTAAGGAAGCCTGACACACAAGGCGGTGGCTGTCTCTGTTCTGACTGAGCAAGCAACTTATTAAAAGACTGGAACTGGTGCTCTTTTTGAACTCTTTCTCTCTTCTACTCACACAGTCATATTTCAAGGCAAACTTAAATTAAAATTCATTTTTACCAGGATTTCAGGGTATAAGCTGTGTTTGTTTTGACTTGTGAGCAGATTCTTTATTTTTCTGCAGTTCCAGTGCTCCCTCCACCTGTGTTCTCAAGGCGTGCAGCACCAGTGTACACAGACGTTAAAAATAGTTTCACAACTCCAACAACCCCGTAATCACTTGACTGTTGCTATTGTCAATTGATTATGTTGCTATTGTGTGATTTGAGATGTCCCTACAGTGTGTGACCTGGTATATTAGTAACTGTGAGTCATTATTTGAAACACAGAACAACATTTCAGGGTGAAGACTATCAATTACTGTGAACAAAACACAAAAAATGCATCAATATTTATACTATATAGCTGTCCTTGAGCATCAATTACAGCTTGACAACGACGTCTCATGCTGTTCACAAGTCGACGTATTGTCTGCTGAGGCATGGCATCCCACTCTTCTTGAAGGGCGGCCCTCAGGTCATTGAGGTTCTGGGGTACAGAGT
>JAUMHL010000014.1:6768974-6796452 GCA_032362345.1 Sandelia bainsii
CAAAAGTTTAGGGAAGGTCACATTAAGTTCACCTGTAAAGGTTATAGTGCATTTTATGTTCATCCTGAAATTTCACCCAAAAGCCCAAATATCCCTAACTTTTTGTGAGTAGTGTATTTTAGGCTGGCTGTGGGTTTTTTATGTGGAGGTTACATGTTCTCCCTGTGCTTGCGTGGGTTTCCTCCGGGAACTGTGGTTTCCCGTCCACAATTCAAAGACGAGCAGTTACTGTAGGTTAATGGGTGACTCGAAATTGCCTGTAGGTGTGAATGTGAGTGTGAAGGGTCCGTGTGTCTTTGTGTGTCAGCCCTGTGTGTCCAAAGTGTGGCCCACCTCCTGCCCAAAGACAGCTGGGATTAGCCCCAGCAACCTTTAACAGGATAATCAGAATACTGTAGCTAATGGATGGATGGATGTTTGTAGTTTATTAACAGTGGGTAGAATTCAAATTTTATTTTATATCTACAATAAGAAGAACAGTATTATTTACCTTTATAGACTGAATAACCAACAGTTTGCTAAAATCCTCAGTCTTCAAAACAGACTTTTCATCAGTCTAGATAATTGTGTCTTAAAGTTGAAAATGTGTGTAGTTTTTTTTTTTTTTTAAATCAGCTAGCGGCTTCCATTCCTAGAGCTACTTTTACATTTGAGTCTTAATCTTTAGTCTTTAGTTAGACCTTGGGGAATCCTTGTTAAAAGATCCTCTTGTTTAGGGCCTCTGGCTTAATCCTTGCCATTTACCACTTCCTATGCTAGTTTCCTAAATACTATCAATTAGCTTGCTGGCGGGGAATTTTGCATCACTTCATGTTCTGACCACTCCTCTTTTTTTTGGTAATTTTTTGGAAAGAGGGTACTTGACCTTGGTGCTTATAGAAATGGCCATGATGGGACCTTGATGATTCATCTTCAACATCTCTCTGGATATACTGCTAACTTCATAGTGAAATGATAATTAACTCCCAGCATCAATTAGCATTCAGCTTGTAGAAGGGTAATGAGGAGCCAATTACAAGAAAATATACAGAATCAATTATTTATTCAACCTTAATTACAGTGAGTTTTACCCTGTTAGAGCAACAGCAGTTCAATTAATGACCTTCAGCCATCTTCATTTGAAATTGCATGGAGCGGAGGAATTTACCCAAACCCCACAGTGAAACAAAGCAGCAGAAACACACACGCAAACACACACACATACACCTCCACAAACTCAGAAAAAGAAACTGAACAAGGGAAAGCGAGAGAGAGAGAGAAGAGGAAGAGCAAGAAAGAGATGTAGCGAGAAAGAGAGAGAGCAGAGGAGGGAAGAGACTGGTACTGTCTGTCAGTCAGATGCCCAGAGCTGCGGTGTACATGGTGTCACCCACACGACCGAGCCGTCTGTCGAGGCCACCTGCCTCATTATGGGAAATGTATGCATCTGGGGCAGGCTCTGGCTGGCTCATGCTCAGCATGGGCAGGGGAAATGGCACCCTGGCAACTATTACTGCATTATGTTCGCAAGCTGTACACACTGCATGCATACATACTGCAGGGAGAGAATCGATCCAACAGTTTTACTCAATGGGCTGGAAAATTTTGGAAGTGACTTGGTGTATGAGTTGAGACTGTGATAAGACTGTTGCCTTTCTTGGACACGTGGTTTATTGCATATGTCAGCACGATACATAAAATACAGTAGAGTTGGAATTAAGACGTACAGTTTTGTTCTTTATATCTGTATATCCAAACTTTTCAATATTTCAGTAAGTTTCATAGATAATTCAGGACTTTTGTGTGTTTATGTGAGGTAAACTGATGTCAGTGGTGGCTGTCTGGACCCTGTGTGAATGTCCTCCCTTATGTCCACAGGGTCCCACAGAAACCAACACGCACAAATAGAACAAACTG
This sequence comes from Sandelia bainsii, assembly GCA_032362345.1. Classification (NCBI taxonomy): domain Eukaryota; kingdom Metazoa; phylum Chordata; class Actinopteri; order Anabantiformes; family Anabantidae; genus Sandelia; species Sandelia bainsii. The sequence goes on from JAUMHL010000014.1 coordinate 6,770,871, forward strand.
ATCACAACAGAAAACTTTCTCCCTGTCCATCCCTGCTCCCCCCTGCTCTCGCCTTCCGCCCGTACCTGGCCTGAATACCATTAGACCTAATGGAGCGCGGTGTGAGGGACAGCCAATCATGATGGCGTCCCATCAGTGACACCGACATGTATCTTGGTGCTCATTATCATCCTTGAACAGCGCCAATTTACATCTGATGCTCTGACTAATTCTGCTCCAGTGTTGTCAAGAGGCATAGGAAGTGGCCTGGCCATGATGACAGCGCGGCTGTCAGGAGCCTGTGGATGGAGGATTCCTCGGGGCATGATTTAATGCCCATGTCAAGCCCCGCTGTCAGCCTCTCTCTCTCTCTCCCCGCTCCCCGTGCTCCTTCTCTCCATCCAGCCATTAGGATTCAGCCAGCGGAGAGATGGAGCGATAGAGCTGGTGATTGGCCTGCTTAGGATTCACACTCTGGGCAAGAAAATAACACGCCCTGTTTCACAAGTGATTACCCTTTCCCTATAAACTGCAATTAAGGCTAAAAAAGAGAGGCAGCATCGAGGTGATGGAGAAACAAAATGTGTATGACCACCAAGTGAAGAGGAAAACCTTGAGCATTTTCCCTTGCTGGTCTATGGCTGCTTGTTTGCCTAATTTTTGTAGACAACTTTTCTGTGTTGTTTTGCTGAGTTGTTTTGGTTTGTGTTTGGCTGTATAACACCCACAGGTTTCGTGGCCCCTCGCCCTCCCACATGTAGAGTGATTAAAATATTGCATGATGTCCCTGGATAGTTCCCCTTGCAATATGCAAGAATTTTTTTGTGGAGTATAGACCAACCATTATGTAAAAGTTTATTCTGTGTGAATCACCAGAATTGTAGACATGTTGTGGAGTAGGGGATAAAGCTGTGCATATTTTTGCATAGATCATTGCATAGATCTCTGTTTTTGAGAACGCGACAGCCGCTGTCTGCTGATCTGAAACAATGGCCAAACCTGAGATGCATGACCTGGGCTGACCTCTGCTAAAGGTCAAAGGTGAGAGGGACCACAGATGGCTGGAGACAGCTAGCCAGGACAGACAGGACAGAGGGACAGGGTGAAGACATTTCACAATCTCCCCATCAATAGGAGAGACTGGATGTTATATGAGTCTGAAACATACGTAGATCTGCAAAAATAAACATTTGGCCTGTGTGTCCGTGTGATGGTATTCCTACAATATGTTGCTGCAATATGTTGCCCACTCCCCAGTTGCTCTCCTTTCTAACAAGGCAGTGATGGATGACCAGAGATTTATCTGCCTAATGTGCAGAGTGTGAGGACATATGGTTTACTTTGGTCCGTCCTTGTGAGCTCTCTTTAAACATGAGCACAGCAACACACGCAGAAGAACACCGCAGTTGCCTCAGAGTAGAGGCCGACGTGGGTTTTGTGTGAGTCATCGGCAGGCAAGATCACAGTAGCAGAAATTAACCTGGCCGTTTCCCTTGCTTTAGCTCCGAATGGACATTAATTAGACTCGGTCTGCCTTGTGCATGTTTTGGCTCAGCTTCATATCCTCTTTGGCCACATTAGGCTGTGCTTGCAGCTGCTGATTGCAGCACTTCAGCTGAATGAGACAAAACACATTCAGTTCACAGCATTATCACTGGAAACCAGTCAGGACAAGGAACAGGGAATGTTTGTATGTAATTTAGCTGATGGGCATTTTTATGAAGTGTTCCTTTGATATTATTAGCTACAGCTTAGCAGTTGGCAGATTAAGGGAGGCAGACTGGTGAAGTCCACTGGACGGATAAATGTCTGGTCCAAACCTGTGCGCCTTGTTTTCTCTACTGATATTTACAAAAATTACATGCACATGGTTTTAAAGTAATCTATTAATTAAAGTTTAATAGTATAAAATAGTATAAAATAAAAGTGAACCATCAAATAACTGCAAATAAATAAATAAATCCATCATGAATTGTCTAAAGATAAAAAGATAAATTTGAGTAACAAACAAAATATTTAAAAAAATACATTAATCACACCTGCAGCAACCTCATCTTCCTCGGATGTATTAAACAATCATTTTCAGTAAACTAGAAAACTGTTTCAATTACAGAAATATACATTTACAGTAACTATGTTTTGGAACATTTATAATATTGAAATGAACAAAGGTTAAAAATGAATAAAGGTTAATTTATCTGAAATCCACTAAAAGTCAGTCTCATTACTAATTTACAGTGGTGTGTGATTTCTAAACTAATCTCCTGAAGAAAGCAACATGTGTCTTTTAACAGGATGACTGAATCCTCTGCATTTCCAGATAATCAATTTAAGACTTCCTCTTCTCTGCAACTGCCAAAGTATTTTAAGCTTTTCCTCGACCCATGTGTAAACGTTTAACTCCCTCTCAATCCCAACCCATGAAGAAGCTTCTTCACAGCTGAAGTCAGGCTTCATCATTTTGCTCTACTTAGATTACTAAATAAAAAAAAAACTGATGCAAACAGAAACATATAGTCATGCTAAAAAAGAAACTACTGTAGGTATGCACTGTATTAAAGGTAGCCCATGGAGTTTTACAATAGTGCTAATGGGTGCCTGTTTTTTTTTGTTCTCATGCTCATACTCATTTCTACCAATAGTTAATGTAAACGCACAGGAAACAAACTAATGCTTGTTAGTAAGGAAACAGGTTTAAAAGTGCAGGTTTAAAAGTTTAAGAAAACATTTCTTGTGTTGTTTGTGAAGGAGTAAATGCATTTAAGCTTGGTTAACGCTGAATGTAAATAGAAATGTGGCTTGTTTAAAAGAAAGCCCAACAGGGGCATCTTTAAAACAGAGGGACAAACCACAAACAGCCACAACAGAGCTGCTGTATTATGTTACATTACAGCAAAGTGTGTAGGAGTCTATATTTTTATGATTACTCTGGTGACTGCGTGTTTTGGATATGTATGACTTTAAAGGGTCAAATTGCCACTTACCACCCACCGACACCTCAATATTATGGGGGTGAATGGAATTTTGCTTGTGGTGCTTTTCAGAAACTTTCAAGAAACTACTCATTGTTTTTTTTTTCTGGTTTCATAACTACAAAGCACAAGGGATATTTGAAAACAAATGTTTTTTGTAATTTGGGTGAACTGAGCCTTTAATGGATTGTTTGTTGAGTGTACAGTCAGATAATCTTTGAGACAGATATAAAATGTGCAGCATCATTGGAAAGAGTTGTTCTGGAAACAAGGCGCCAACTAACCCACACAGTTATTATTTCTAGGTTGTGGTTAATTTCCTGTCTGAGGGTGGAGATTGATGGATACCCAGAGTGCTCCTGTGTGTCTTGAAGGGAACTATTGATCGCTGTTGCCGTTAGTTTCGGCCTCCATTTGTTGATCTGCCCATGAAAGGCCGACTGCATGGATCATAGAAATGACCCTGGCTCTTTTTAATGATGTTTGAGTCTCTCAGAAAAAAACCCTGCTGCACTCACTAATAGTCCGACCAGCCGTGCTGCATGTTACTGTATGTTTCTTTTGGCAGACAGTGATGCTAAGAAACTGGGAAATACTTACATATTCACAGATGTATGAGTGTAGAACAATTGTAACAATTTTGATAATGATGCTCTCTGAATTATGACACTTCAGCTCTCCGTTCATTTTCTAAATTGTGTTTAGTGTCGTTTTTATTGCAATTTTCATCAGTGCTTTTTTTCTCCGCTTTAAGAAGAGAAGGGATCATTAGCCCAGGACTGTTCAACCATGCACAGAGGAAAAATGCCATCAAAGTTGTCACAGAAAATGTCCTTGTTCTCTAATTTATAAACAAAAAAAACACAGATTTTCCCTTTCATGTGGCTTCTTGGAGATAATTATGACAAGATGAAAGCAGTTAAATTCCTCCCTCTGTTCTCTGCTCTTCAGATGGTTCCCCCATTGTCAAAAATGGAGATGAGATTTCATGTGGCTGTCACTGCCTGTGTCCCTGTCGCCCTCTCTCGCTCTTGTGTCTCTTTTCCCTCCTCCTTCCTGTCTCTCTCTCTCCCTCTCTCTGTCGGTCTCGTTGTTTCACTCTTCTTTGTCAGGTTTTATTGAACTCTGATATCTGAATCTGTAATGTTTTCAGAACTGTCAATCAATCCTTCACCATCCGTCTCAGAGGTTGCTGTCCCCTAATGGAAGAGAATGATTAGCTTTTATCAGCTCACTGATTCATATGGTTTAAAGCTCTTGCGCACAATCAAAGGGAGGAATAAGTTCTTCTTCTCGCACGCATATGTTTCCATGCACACTCTCACACACACATACACACACACGTGTTGTTGATGGGATGTCTACAGACACCTCCCGCCTCCCCCCATTCAGACACTGTGAGGCAAGGGGCTGGTGCACTGCGAGTGTGTCGTGCCACGCTGTGGTGTCTGCAAGTGTGTCTGTGTGTATGTGTGCCCTCCTGGGAGGTAATTACCAGAATAAATACAGTAGAGGCCACGGCTGCTAATTTATGCCTGATTGTTGACAGTCAGAGTATTGTTTAACATGCACAGATAGGGCCCTTGGTGTTGTGTTTCATGATCCTCCTTGTATGTGTGTACAACTGTGTGTGTGTGTGTGAGAGAGAGAGAAAGGGGACAAATTTGTGCAGTGCATGCTTGTTTTCTGTGATTATGCTCTTACTCCTCTCTGTGTCTATGACCATGCTGGTTAAGTACCCAGCATGCATTCAATGATATGAAATGTGTTTTGAGTGCATCCACTAGATTCTCTTGTTCATAATCTTGTGTCAGTCACAAACTCACTATTAATGAATGCTGCTGCAATAATTTGATCTCTAGATCTTCTTATACTTGTTTACTGCACTTGTTGGAGGCCACTACAGGTCTTCTACCTCTTCAAAGAGCTGCTTTAGGATTAAGACTTTGTTTTAGGGTTAAGGTTGGAATTGTCTTTAGCTTAGGGTAAGGGTTATATGCAGTTGTGATGGTTAGCAGCTGTTCCATCATTCATTACTGTGAGAAGATTGTGTTGACAGTGAGGATGCTGCCTCATCCATATTTGAAAAAATTCAATTCCATTTTCGCTGCAATACAATCAGGTAACGTTGTTATTTGCATCATCGTCTTTCAACCTTGTGAATAAAATGTGCTAACTCTCCAGCACTGTAAAATCCCGTCTCTTAGTATTATAAACCCCTGTGCAGTGTCTGATAGCCTTCGAACTCATGGATCTATTGCTCACACCAGTCTTCCTGGATCATATTTCATTGTCTCACTGGTACCTGAAGCATGTGTGTAGAGATATTTTTTGTGTTTACAGATTCTTAAAGGACAAAGCCAGAATTATTTTATTCCATTTTATTCTTATGGTCAACGAGTACTATGAAAACACACAGATGTATCTGTTGCTCACTATTTTCCGTTTTCCCTCACAACTCTTAGGCATTCAGTTCAAAGTCCATTTATTTCTAATTAATGAAAAACTGCCAGGTTCTATATTTGTTGGCGCATGTTCTCAAACAAGAGTAAACAGTGCATTTGCTGGGTACTACGTTAGTTCCCTAGTATTTGTGCCACCAGAACAGTACATGAAAAATTTACTAAAAATTAATTACAGTGGCTGTTGGTATGGTGTTGCTCATAGGAAAAATGCAGAATATCACCAACCTCATTATTTGATTTGACTGATTATTGAAGGAATCCATAAAATTTGTGGAAAATCTTTCAGCTTTCTGACATTATGTTTCCACAGCTTTCGTGTAAATCTGTTTATGTCTCATGTGGTTGTGGTTACACAGAAATCCTCTCAGCATTTCCCTGAATCCCACACAACCACTTTCTATTGACTTTTCATCTGTTCCTGAAGCACACAGTTGTTATCAGATAGGCCGGCTGTGGCTGTGTGGTTGAGGGGCTTTAAACGCCTCATAGACACTCCATAAGCTTTGTGAGTGTCAGAGGATAAAGAGTTCACAGCTTTGCAACTGAGGGAGCTGCTAAGACCCTGCAAGGCCCCAAATTATGCCAAAAAAGTCAGTAGAGTGGAAGTTCAGTTGCTGCCGCCCAAATGAGGTTTGAATGAAGTTAACTCTCGGTCCAGAACTTTTAACGATAGCCTAGGTCTATCAAAGATATTGGGTATTAATTCATTAATAATAGATTCTAATGAGCTTTGAAGCGGGTGCACTGTTGGACTTTATTATTCCTCAGTGGGTAATGAAGCCTGTGGAAATACCTTTGAGGTGCTGGGGGCCGTGGGGCCTGGCTGGAGGAAACACCACTAGTCTTTGTATTAGGGCTGATTGAGTTGGTACCCCAGCTTCGTTACAGTCGACCACTTACACAGCCCGAATTCTACTGAGGAGACCGCTGATGAATTTGTTTAATTGAACGTAAATAATGAATTCCCAAGGAAGAGATTTGGCCCAGTTGTAATTGCCGGAGATCAGAGGGCACAATACCAAACTTCAAAACGCTCGAGCCAGGCGGTCGTAAGAGCCGTAACGATGACTTCGAAGAAAAAAGAAAGTAGTGATATAGCAGCGGGGGGACAACAGAGGAGGAGTAACGGAGACAGAGACGGAGAAAAGCAGATGAACTAATGAGGAACAAAGACCTAACGAGTTTCGTGAGGAAAATTAAGTGTTTCCAAAGTCGTCTTTAAACTTGGTGAGATGAAACGCGGGAGCGGCAGTTGTTTTTGACAGCTCGGGATGAGATGGGCCACAGCTCAGAGAGAGAGGGGTAATTCCCTATTCCTTTATATTACCCTCTCTCGCTCTCTCTGTTGGGAGCCCCCCCATCCCTATCTCTGCTTCTCTACATTGATTCTTGAATTAGACTGTTTTATTGAATAATTAATAGACCTTTTCCCATGATTGATGATTTGCATGGCTTGAATATTAGCTTTTCAATCAAACGCAGCTTGTTCTAATGTAACCATATTGAAAACATGTCAGACACTGTTTACCCACTTTGTGCGCGATGTTGTCTTAAGTTCCGGCTGCAGAGGCCTCACAATACTCAGCGGTGGGGAACGGCCCTGGCGAACACTCACTCAGTGCTGATTACAAGGCTCCTGAGTTCCGACACTCATACTGAACACATACATGCATTCGTGGACACACCAATAATGCACATGCACACAGAGAAACACCTGACTGAAGGCCTCTACGTCGAGGCATGCAGGTGCACACGAGTGTACGCATGTACAAAAAACATACACAAAAGAGCCCTGATAGTTTTCTTTCCACTGAAACGACACCAGTTCCCCAAAAGAGCCTGTCTAATAGCTACAGTAGTGCTCTGCTTAGTTTGAGTGGCAGCAAGGCCAGTGTGGGAATAGATTGTCAGGCATATTGTGTCTACCATCTCAGCACCATATCACAGGGAGAGAACACATCAATACTGGGAGAGACACATGCATTAAGATTCCCTTTTAATTTGACTGGGATTGAAGTCGAGTGCTAAATTACGCCGTCATTCCCCTGCTCAGGCTCCCCCTCCCCACACCACCCAATCTTGTTTTTTGTTTGTTTCGCTTATTTATTTATTTCCCGCCTTACTTATTCATTCATTCCAAGAGTCCGATTTTCTGAGAGTGTGTCAATGCGCCGCTCGGCGCATGAAAGCACTTTGCGTGGCGTTGTGTCTGGTGTGTTTAGACGGTTCTAAACATGTGCATGGTTAAATAATTTACAGCATAACCGACTAATGACAGGCAGTGATCATGTCGAGACGAAGAGGCCTGGGTGACTGCTGATCAGGGACAGAGCTTGTCTCTTCCCCTCACACTCACACACTGTGTGTATTTGTGTGTGTAGCTGAGGATTTGGCTATGTTGTGGGTGTGGGAAGGGAATATTTTTGTGTTGGTGTCTCAGTACTGCAGTCAGCAACACAGATTACAGTTCACTCTGCTGTATATGGAGTGGATGAATCCCTCCCAAGACATTTGTAGAAAATTGATTTTGAGTTCCATTCATCACTTGGGTTTAGTGTGACACTTCATTCACTGTGTATACAAGGAAGCTATGAGTGCTGCATATTTTAAGTTCCCAAGACATTTTACTGAGAAATGCATATGGACCTGAGACTGAGTGCTGTACATTTTTATTCTGATGATGTAGTTACATCACCAAATATACAATGCTTACTTAAAGTATTGCTAATAGTCATGGCTCATTATTTAATTTAAATTTTTATTTTAGTTTACGAAAGATTAGTTTACGGTTTATGTTTAATATTAAGATCAATGATAATCGGAAACAAACCTCAATAATACAAAAATCTCACTGAGAACTGTATTGCAATGGATACCTCATGTCATATTTATTGAAGTCACACCACTATCATCTGTCTACTTTGACCAACCCTATGCTTTGTCCATTTTACCATCACAAATATACTTCATCATGATCTGGCCAGAAAACCAGAAAACAGAACAAACATCCTCCTTTTTATGAAAACAGTTGTTAAGTCTTTACCAGAGTCGACAGCTTTCATAGTTTATTTGAAATGAGATGTGAAAGCAGCTTTAGTCTGTGTCTTGTGTCCACAGCCTGTCTTTGAATATCTCTTGCAAACTACATTGTTAGTACTGAAGATGTCAATCTCAATAAAAGATAAAAAAATTTAATTTAGTTTTTTAAAAAGGTCAGGGCATTTGCTAAAACAGCTGGACACTAGTTTTTTTTTTAGCAGATGCTACTAAAAAAGGAGCAGATAATATTTACTGAATTATTTTCAGCAGATTTTGTGCTTTGAGTATTTACACCATCAGGATGCTGAAAATGGGATCAACTGAAGACAAACTATGAGATTTATAAGGTTTGACAGCTGCATTGATTGTTAAATTCATTGTTGCTTCTGGACTTTTTGGAGAATTGTTCGGAATTGGAAATCTTCAATCAAACAGAAATACCCAAGATCCTTCCCTCCTCAGAATACAAAATTCAAATCCACATTCAGATACTGAGAGTTAAACAGGCATGAGGTCCAGAGTCCAGAGATCAGAGAGACTATGGGGACTTACGGGACTGAGGGATATGCAGAGACATATTCAGAGACAGGTGTGGTCCAAATCCAGGTATACAGGCAGGCAGAGTGGTTATCATCACAGAGAAACTGAGGTCGACAACAGAAGAACAGCAGGACTCGAGGCAGGAACAGGCTGAGCAGAGAAACAGGCAATAAATAGACAAAAACAGGTGATTCACAGGTAGAGGCTGGCTGGAGAGTTACCACCATCAGAAGATGGCAAAGTGACCGGGCACATTTACCTGATAACCAGCAGCCAGGGAGACAAGCAGGAAGCAAAACACGCTTTGCAGCAGGATTTCAAAATAAAAGCAGAAGTAATGCTAAATAAAACTAGATAAAACCAGGCTTCAGGGGTGTTTAATTAAATAAAATCAGTGAAAAATGAGGGACAAATGAAGGATATACATTTTGACAGACAAATCCCTGCTACCAATAACTATCAAGTGAAAGTGGTATATCTTCATAGGATACATTCATCTAGTTGAAAGTAAATTGATTGTATTAATATTACAAACAGAGATATTTAATAGGAAGGTGACCAGCCAAAGAAGGAAACCTAGAATAAAACAACAGCATGTATAGTACAATAACAGCGCCCCAAACCTCAGCTTCTCTCACTATAAAGGCACCTTGAAGAAGAGGGCTGCTCCCTGGGGCTTACCAAGTATCTGATCTATTATGCAAAAAATCATTAGGCTAAATTAAAAAGCTGTTTGAGGGTAACCAGATCCTTTAATGAGGTCAGCGAGCAGAGGAGCGACATTAAAACACAGAAACATGAGACAAAAGGAAAGGGAGGCCATCGATTATCAATCACGTAGGTCATTATCTCATTGACTCGCTCTCTCTCACACACATATTACTAACACCTCCCATTCCTCTCACTCTCTCCCTCTGTCTTTATTTATCAGCCGGGTAAACTTTTTATCGTTTCAGTAGTCATCCCTTTAAGCTTCCTCACAACTTCGCTGGTCAGACTGTGACAATTGCAGTAATCAGGATGGATTCTGCATCTCTCCACTGGCAAGATCGTTTGTTTTCAGCCGTGTGTTTGTGTGCGTGTGTCTTTAGGTTCATCTGACAGTCGTCGTAGAGTTCCTGGGAAAAGACATCAGTTTATTTGGCATGGTGAAAGCCTCTGTCTATTTAATTAGCGGTGTTGAATCTCAAGCAGGCTGCACATCTAAAAATACAACCAAAAATGATGTTAAAGAGACAAGATACAGTAAAAGCTGACAATTATGTTAATACAACTCAGTTTTGATAAGGACGTACAGTAAGATGTGTCCAAACTGCCTCCTGAAGCAATGCTGGGTGAAGTGTGTGAAAGAGCTGCAGAACAAAAGCATGCTTTCTGTACATTCACTGATTCATAAACAAAAGACATGCTCCTGATTATATTAACATTTCATAACCATAAAACAAACACATTATCTGAAAATTTAATTAAATTAATTTTCCAAACAGAAATGTTGACCTTAGCGGTGCAACAGAAAGTCATTTGACTAAAACCTAACATGATGACCACTTGTGTCTTATTACATAGCAAGTTAAACTCATGGTTTGTTATTTTAGGGTAATTTATAGTAACTAACCTATAGTTACTCATAGTAAAAAAAAAGAAAATGTTATCACTTGGAACAGTTTATTAAACATGTTTCATGGTAGATGATGAATACCTTGTGAGATATTTGGTCTATTCTGGGTTGGAGCTAAGAAGAAAGTCTGAAAGTCATCAGCTTGGAGGGATTTTAGTCCATTTCTCTTTACAGAACAGTGTCAGCTCAGGCATGGCGATTGGCTTCCCTGCATGAACTGTGTGCTTCATGTTCTTCCACAGGATTTCTATAGGATTAAGGTCAGTACTTTGACTCAGCCATTCCAAAACATTAAATTTCTTCTGCTTTAAAAGTTCTTGAATAACATGTGTTTAGGGTTGTTGTCATCCTGAATGATTAACTTTCTGTTGAGCTTCAGTTCACGGTTGGATACCACAAGATTTTTATTTAAAATTAGCTTTTAGAACGTAGAATTCATATCTCCATCACTGATGGCAAGCTTGTCCTGGTCCAGAGGCAGCAAAGCAGAGCTAAATCATGATACTGCCACCAGTATGTTTCACAGATGGGATAAAGTTTTTATACTACAATGCAGCGTTTGGTTGTTACCAAACATAACACTTCTCCAAGAGCTCTAACTCTTTAGAAATTATTTTGTAAATCTTTCCAACCTGGTGAGCATCAACATGTTCTTCCAAAGTCTTGACAGAACACACCTGATCCAGGTAATCAACAGGAGATAGGGCAGGGATATTTGGAAAACAAACAGGGTAGCGGCCCACCAGGAGTATGGATCCCTGACCCCTCATGCTGTGAAATGAGTGTTGTTAAGTCGTGTGTGATATTTTATGTGCATCATGTTGTGTCATGATAAGGGGCCAGGAAGCTTGTGTGCCATCAAGTGTGTGTCAACCCACTACTCCTGTTAAATCTACTCACCATCAGGTGTAAAGAAGCAGAAGAATTCACATTTAATTAACTGTTAAGATGAAATGATTTTGTCGAGGTTGGAGTCATGTTGAAGCTTCATTACGTACACTATATCGTTGTGAAGTCAGTGTATCATAGTGACCTGATTTGTACTTTGATGTGCACTGACTACACTGACACTCTCTGATCCAAACATAACTGAACGTGATTCTTTGTCCTCTGCTTTGCCATTCATGTCGTACTACTCATTACTTGTCTGTGCATATATCTGGTTGCTTGTGCTATTTGTGTGGGTGTGTGTGTGCATGCATGTGTGGTATGTTTGGAGGGTTGATTAAACCCTAAAATAGCTACCTGGTGATGTATTCAATCAATCACTATCGCCCTCTCCGACCTTGTGACCCGTCCTCTCTCCATTCCTCTCTGTGACTCTCCCTCTTCTCTCCCCTCTGTCTGACTCACCGTCTCCGTCCATTCTCTCATCTGGCATCATCTCTCCGTCACCTGGCCGTGCTCTGGGGATGGTTTGTGCATGTCTGTCTGCATCAGCCGACCCCTTGACCTCTGGGGAGCTGAGTGAGAGGTCTCAGCCTGGGCCTGTATCAAACGGGACAGTTGGCACGGCTCAATCAGATGCAATTACGGCGTCTGCGATTAGCGCTGTCAGCGCATGAAGCGGGGCCATGGGTAGAGGTGATGTGAATAATGGAGGAGCTGCTCACTGAAGAGCAGCAGCCTTCAAACATGTAACTGCTCTAATGCTCTGGCCCTGATCGCTCTTCACCTGTGGGAAGAGGTTTGCTGGGTAGTTGAGTTTAACAGGCTGTCATAATATTACTCTCAGTCTTCTATCATTGGCAACTGTTAGCTGTAGAGGTCGTGAGACAGCAGAGAGCATGACGGCTGAAATACTTAAAAGGACACGCAGCATTCATTTCACAGGCTGCAGTGCTTTTAGATCAACAGTTGTCAGCTGATCTGAGGACAAATATTAGAACACCTGCTCAATGCTTTTGGTAACATGTGGCCCCCTCTGTGTCTCATGATCACTCTCAAAAGCCTGCAGAAGCTTGTGTAACACATATATTCTCATCAACTCTCTCTCTCTCTCACACACACACACATTTACACAGCACTGGGTTCAGGCAGCCATTTTATATACACTATATACTCTACACTATATATACTATATATGTTTCATCTTTTATATATTATTCTTTCTTTGCGTAGCTTTGCTGAGTAATATTGACCATGACCCAATTAAGGGAATCCCTGACATAGTTTCCACTGAGACAAGAGGTCATATGCTGGCCTTCCAACCTCAGCCATAGATTTCATGCTCAGAATAGTTTGATTATTTCTGATCTGTCACACGTGTGGCGGTGATGGCACATAAGAGAATAATGTGTATGTGTGTGTGAAGCAGCGCACCATGTACTTTAAAGGTCTGATTGGGTCTGCACACATGCTCTGCGCTTGCATGACATTGGTGCGATTTCTGTTTGAGTGTGAGCAGTTCACTGTGACCTGTAGGTGGTAGGCCAACAACATCATGATTAGAGGGTCACTGGCTCAAACCCCACTCCAGCTGTTCCCCTTCAATGCCTGAACAGTCCCGGTGAAAAATGGGAACACTTTGATGACATCACCAGTCACAGAGAGGCCAGTGGGAAGTCCGCCCTGCCCCTTCCCCTCACCTCTGGGATAGTGCTAATGAGGCGTGCCTCGCCGAGCTCTCTCTCTCTCTCCTTGTCTTCCTCTCTGTCTAGTTCCATCTGCTGTACTTCCACGGCTGCTCTGTTTCAAAGTCATTGCTGGATCGCCCTGCAGAACAGAGACACCCTACAGCTCCCACTGCTGCAGCTCTCTAATGACTCGCACACAGGAGACTGAAAACTCAGCCTGCGGCTCGGCCGGCCAGCAGGCCGAGCAGCCAGCCAACCTTGTCCCTCAGATCTCCTTAAAGCTGTGCAGTAGGAGGTAGCCTTCACACACTATGATCTGAATAACTTGTTCACATGCTCGCTGATCTGTCGACCAAATCACTCCGACAGGAATGTTTTTTGATACGGGCTAAATTTATTGGTTCACTGTGTGAAAGCAGCATGGCCCTCTTTATTGTCTAGGGGTGAAACATCACTTAGTGCTAGACTTGAATAGTAATTAGTCACGAGAGAGTCCATAGTAAAAATAAAATGACTTGTTTGGTATTGAATTAACATGAACAATGGCGTGTGAAAGCAGGAGCATCAGCAGGCAAAGAACAAAAGCATAAAATATTATCAATATGCAAAAATGACTGATGTGTTTATTCCAGACCCGTTTCGTTTTGTTTAAAGTAGAACTCGTGTTTTTTTGTTGGATACACAATGAGGCTATTGGGATAGTCATTAGAAATTCACAAACAAAATACTGATTGTACCATATTTATCAAATGTTGCTATTTATTGCGAGCAAATAGTACTTTTTTTTCATCCCACTCTGGCAGTTCCACGGAGAATAGGCCAAGCTGCTCTTCCCTCACATCTGCTGTGTTCAACCTGTGTAGTGAATTCACTTTGCCATGATCGAAGGAGCAGCGAGGTTTTGAACTCCAACTGCAGTTAAAAGACAATGCAGTCACGGTTGCATGTGACTTTGAAAACTGAAATCTTTTTCGTTTTCTGAAGGGAGCACTGACAAGACAGAGAGCGAGGCTCTCTTTCTTGCAGTTTTGTTTTTCCGTTAAAAATCAAAAGACGCAGCTTGCTTTATTTGCCCCTAATCAGCAGGCAGCTGCTTTGGTGGTGGATTGTAGAGGTGTAAACCATCCTCCTTTCCTGTATGGTGTTGTACATCTTTCATAAAAGGCTAAGATTTTTTAGCTATGCAGCTTTAAAAAAAAAAGAAAGAAAAAGAGACAGCGTGTGTTAGAAAACGACCACGGTTTATGTTTACTTTCACAAGCATATATGTTCTCTTTTTGATGTGATATCAAATATTTGTTAAACATTTCTGTGCCTTGGCGTCAGTAAACCACTGTGCTTCATATGCTTGACATACCCACATAGTTATGTGACACAGCTTGTAAATTGATCCCTCACTTCCTGAAATATTAAATCACAAAGGTGGAGCTTGGGTGGAGATGTGTAATTGTTGCTGAACAAGGTAACTAAAAATTAACCAACTTAGTTGTAGCAGTTTTACATCTCATCATTTTGATACAGTTCTGTTATTTTGAATCAGGAGTTGTGGTCTTCTTTAGACATTTGGCAAATACTTTTATTAATAATCAACTACTTCTTCTCGGTCCTAGCTCTGTATCACTGGAAAACATTAGAACATTTTGTCTTGATAAATATAGCCTATACTGCACAATATCTTTGGCTTTGCGGCTGGACAGACTGCCCACCCTATTTACATAAATAAGGGGGCAAAATCTTAGAAAAACCTCTTAATATAATGCACTCCATTACAACTGCACCACCCACCCACTCATCATAATAAACATATAGTGGAATTATCATCTTTCTGACAGTTTCAACAAAAACTGAGAAATTATAACCTTGTAAAAGTGGAATTCATGGCAGAGCTGCTGTATTGGATTGCATTAGATTGTACAGGTGTACCTAATAAAGTGGCCAGCGACTGTACAGTATGTAACATGCTTGAAAGAGATGATTAGAAAAGGAGAGACAGAAAGAGAGAGTGAAGTGAAGGCTTTTTGCTCCAGAGCTCCAACTGTGCTGCACATTTTTTATTACCCACCGAGTTGAAAAGATCAAGTAATTGAAAAGGAGACAATCCAGCAGCCGAGGCTCCACAGATGCCAATGAAAAGCTTCAGCGATATTAGAGTATTACACTTCGGGCCCAGTCTTTGTATTTCTTTCACATGGGGCTCATGGAAAAAATGGCTTTATAATTGCAACACCTGAAAAGTGTTTTCCATCAGACTCATGCATCATTGTCAGTGCGGGAGATGAAACCGTATTGTTTCTCTTTGGATGGGTGATGTCAGTGGAGAGACAGCAGGCTGGAGAGAGAGGGAGAGAGAGAGAGAGAGAGAAAGAGAGGGCTGGATGGGGGGAGAGGAAGGGAGACATAGTATGTTCTCTAAATGCAAACTACATTGAAATGTAATAGAAATCAGATGTGCAATATCTTCTCACACACACCTCCTCCAATAATAAAAAATCAGGCAATTCAGGACTTTTCATTACTTTTGGATTCTGTGCATTTTCTCTGGCCAGTATCTGATGATTTATACCACGCCGCCTTGTTCTGGTGATCATAAGAAAAGTTGTGTCCTGCAGTGTAGCCCCCCACAGAAATCTACACACTTAATATTCATTATCAAATAATGAATAACTCAAGAAACATGAATAAGTCAATTGTCAGATCTGAATACATGAAAGACTAAACAAAAAAGTGATGAGAGTAACTGAAAAAGCAGATCATTTAAATATGACGCGAATAATAAGAAAAGACTACACAATACTTTAATCAGTGCATTGCGGGATATCTCGTTTATCAGATTTGTTATTTAGGAGGAAGGTTAAATGCAAATGTAAACAAATGAAATGTATTCAGTTGTACGAGCATGCCTGAAAACTTAACATGCATGTCATAGAAGAATCCTTCATATTTTGGATGGATCTCATTTTTCCAGACTCGCTGCCCTCCGTCAAGCCTTCCAAGTTGGATTTGTCTAAGATTAATAGTTTTATGATTTATAGGCTGGCAGTGTGTGAGCAGTGCCGCACCTCCAAACAGCCAGATATACAATTATCTGCTGCTCTTGCCCTATATGAATGCCATTTCCCCGGCATCCCTCCTTAAAAGAGACATGGGCCATTTGTCTCCCTAGCTGCCTCCTCACCCAGGCCAGTAATAAGCCATCTGCTGGATCTGAACATGAAAGATTAAAATGATATACAGTATGAAAGCTCTCTATTCAGTTGCTAATGTCCAAGATTCAGGGACACAGAGGCCAAAGCTGTCATCTCTCTCAGGAAGAGGTAATTATCACTCTTCCTCCGAGGGGCGGCCGCTGCCTCCGCCTCAGCTTTACGTAGGACCCGGCCCCCGTGCCGGCTGCCACCGGCCAAACCTCATTTAGTTGGCCAGAACAATGCCCGACCAAATGTCTGGCTAATCCCCACAATCCTTTGTATTCATTGAGGGCTGGTCGTATTGTCTTGAGGAGAGGGCCCTGCTGCTTGTGCGTACATGTGGATGTGTACGTGTGTTTGCGTTTGAGGGCAGGGGGTCAACTTCAAGCCCACAGTGCTACAGGCGAGGCGGGTGATTATTTCACTCACTGTCATTAAGTCGTCATTTGTGTAAGTGTGTTGGGACACGCAAGCGTGTGAGTGTGCGTGCACGTTCTTGGGTTATGGGCTATCCCTTGTAAATAAATGGGAGATTAGAGTGAGACACATTTGTGCGTGAGTTTGATCTACATCTGAGAAATGGAGCAAAGAGGAGACGTTAAATTGGCTGCGTACAGGACGGGATGGAATGATGGCAAAAAACTGACAAGAAGAGGCCCACAGTGACCGAGTTTGGACCTTTCAAGTTGAATTTTATTTCAGGATTTGCTGCTGCAGCTGTATTTTTTGTGTTTGGTGGCTGGCCTCTCTGTGTCATCTAACAAGATATTTACAACAAAATTCAGTTTGTGTTGGCATCAGACTATAGCAGTCCTGAATATTACCAGGAATGGCATGGGGCATAACAGTTAGATGTTTTATCCCATTTATTTTGTGATAATAGAAGACACCTAATTCTGTGTCTAAGCTGGATTCACACTGAAAACAGACCTGTGTTATAACAGCGCAGGAGGCTGTGTTGGTGTCAGTGTGCTGCTTAAAGGACTGATGAGACAATAAAATCGAATCCTGCACATGTTTTCATGGTGGTGTCTGCTTTATCTTTTGATGCAGCGATTAGGAGATAAGGCAGAAATAAAGTGTTGGCACCCCCACTGTACTGCTGGACTGGCTTTGTGCAGACCTAAGGTTGGTCTGAATGTGGCCTAAACTCCTCATAAGGCCCAGCACCATGTTTTGTTATCCTGCTTTTGTATTGTTTAGGACATGCCCTACTATGGTCATAATAACAATAATAATAATAATAATGATGCCATAGTGGTTGCGGTACAGTGTACTATGAAAGATATTGAAGATTTTGAGGTTTTAGTTTCTGAGATTTCTGCATTTCTAAATGGATTTCTTAAATGGAATTTAATTTCTGGTGTTCACATCGTTTTTTACAAAAACATATGTAAAATTCAGCAGCATCATCTATTTTCAGAGACAATGTCCATGTTACTTTGAATAATATCTGGAATCCATTATAAACTTTTTGTAGAAACCGTTTCTTCTGTAAAACAAAACAAAAAAAGGGTTCACAGCGAGGTGGATTACCGGCGTAAGGGGGACACAATTTCTGGAAAAACATACTGCATATTGTACTTTTTAGATGTAACTTTTGAATGTCCTACTTATTTCCAGTGTCCTATGTGATTTGATGTTACCAAAGTTGAGCAATTAACCTACAGACTTTTTATCTTTTTTTTTTCTTAGGAAAGCAACCTTTTTAGGGAATATGATCACCTTATCTGACATAGATGTATTTGCCCCCTTCCTGATTTTTTGCATATTTATCACACTTAAATGTTTCAGATCATCAGACAAATTTTAATGTTACACAAACTCCAGTAAATACAAAATGCAGTTTATAAATGATGATTTCATTTATTAAGAGAAAAAAGGCGTCCAACCCTGCCTCGCCCTATGTGAAAAAGTAATTCCCTCCTAACTGTGAAAGCTAAGTTCAATTTCACTTGCCACACCCAGGCGTGATTACTGCCAGACCTGTTGAATCAAGAAATCACTTAAATAGAAGCTGTCTGACAAAGTGAAGCACACTGAAAGATCTCAAAAAGCAACACGTCATGCAGCGATCTAAAGAAATTCAAGAACTAATGACAAACAAAGTAATTGACATATACCAGTCTGTAAAGGGTTACAAAGGCATTTCTAAAGCTTGGAACAGTGGTGAACCTTCCCAGGAGTGGACGCCCTAACAAAATTACTCCAAGAGCACAATGACGACTCATCCAGGTCATAAAAGAATCCAGAACATCGTCTAAAGAACTGCAGGTCTCAGTTGCCTCAGTTAAGGTCAGTGTTCACAATAAGACGGGGACTGAGCAAAAATGACATCCATGGGAGAGTTACAAGGCGAAAACCACTGCTGTTTAAAAAGAACACAAAGGCTTATCTCACGTTTGCCAAAAAACATCTTGATTATCCCCAAAACCTTTGGGCAAATATTCTGTGGACTGATGAGACAAAAGTTTAACTTTTTGGAAGGTGTGTGCATCCTGTTACATCTGTTGTAAAACCAACACAGCATTTCATAAAAAGAACGTTATACCAACAGTCAAACATGGTGGTGCAAGTGTGATGGTCTGGGGCTGCTTTGTAGCTTCAAGACCTGGACGACTTGTCATAATTAATGGAACCATGAATTCTGCCCTCTACCAGAAAATCCTGAAGAATAATGTTTGACCATGAGTTTGTGACCTCAAGCTGAAGCACA
The DNA here is from genome assembly GCA_032362345.1 of Sandelia bainsii. Lineage (NCBI taxonomy): Eukaryota > Metazoa > Chordata > Actinopteri > Anabantiformes > Anabantidae > Sandelia > Sandelia bainsii. The sequence continues at coordinate 6,789,964 of JAUMHL010000014.1, forward strand.
CTTGGATTATGCAGCAGGACAATAATCTGAAACACACCAGCAAGTCCACCTCTGAATGGCTCGGGAAAAAAAAGTGGCCTAGTCAAAGTCTGGAATTGTATTTTCGATTGAGATGCTGTGGCATGATCTTAAATAGGCTGTTCATTCTCAAAAATCCTTCAATGTGGCTGAATTAAAACAATTCTGCAAAGAAGACAGGGTCAAAATTCCTCCACAGCGATGTGAAAGACTCATTGCCAGTTATGGCAAACTCTTTATTGAAGTTGTTGCTGCCAAGGGTGGCCCAAACAGTTATCAGGTTTAGAGGACAATTACTTTTTCACACAGGGTCAGGCAGGTTTGGACAGCTTTTTTCCCTTAATAAATGAAATGATAATGTAAAAAATGCTTTTTGTATTTACTCATGTTATCTTTGTGTAATATTAAAATGTATTTGATGATCTGAATCATCAGTGTGACAAAAAAAAAATCAGGACAAGGGCAAATCATTTTTCACAGTACTGTAAATGCCATGCAGTATAATCCCAAAATAACAACCATCTACAGCCACCATGCGTGTTTCCCCTCCTCTTCCCACAACTCAGTCCTCTTTTCCCATGCACTTTGGAGCTCCTCTCTTAGCTGTGAGCTCTACTGAGAGAGTAAATTAATTTTCCACGTAGACCTGAGGGCTTAATTCACTCACAGTCCCCAGAGCTCATCGCAGCTTGGCCTCAGTGGAGGTGGTGAGGGTGCTCAGTGTGTAGTTGGGCTAGGTGAGAAGATCCAGCTGAGCTCTCCCCCATAGGTAAAACTGGCTGTCTTTGCTCCCCACACCTATGCATCAAACTCTCTGACATACCCCAAGTCCCCTTCCTTTATCTCCCCCATCTTGTTCCCTGGACCAGGGGAGAAGCTGCCTCCCCCCTTCGCTTCCTTCCATCTTCCTTCATCCCCCACTCACTCTACTTTCACAGTCAGAGAAATGACGCTCCTCTCATTCTCCTACTCGTAATACAAGCTTCAATTATGCATAAACTTGTCAATTTGGCCGTTCAAAGAGGAATGACATGGAATCCAGTGGAGAGAGCTGTCTGAGGATATATCTCAGATGGGGACAATGGGAAGCTTAATGCATGTCTTAGTGACTGTCCTGTCTCTCAAACCCACTCTTGTGTGACCCGTTGCCACAATCATATTATTAAACACATTTGATACAGCTTAAACCCAGCCACTAACTGAAAAATGCCACAATACACCCCCGCGATATATTTTTACATCTGTCAACTCTGCTGCTGCTGGGCGTCATTGTTAGTTGGGCTTGAACGAAGCTGCCTGCAGGACTTTTCTTGACCTTACATTTCTACTAGCCTGTAGAAACCAACACAGTCTAAAGCTGTGGTGAACCCCACACTGAACAGCCGTCAAAGCTTTGTTTTTATGTTATCATTGTGGTACAAAATGTTTGAATCAATATGTTTGGCTCGAACTTTTATTGCATTTATATCTTTCCCTTTATAAGTTTTCACTTCTTGCATGTTTAAATTAGATTGTGAGAGTGAGACCACCCCAGCCTCTGCTGTCGTGTTCCCTCTATCTTCTCTTCCCTTTTTTCTTTCATCTGAGTCCAACTGTACCTTCTCGGTGAGACAACATGAGTAAATGGTTCTGTCAGGCCTCCTGAGTGGATTAAAGTGGCCTTCAATTACCTTCATCATTGACCTTATGAAGCTGGTTAACTGCAAAATCCTTCACCCTAAACTCAGCCATTGTACACTCTAATTCAGTCTAACATGCACAGAGCGACAAACACACATTTGTGTTCACAACATTATAAAGGGGGTGAAAATGAGTAGGAAAGATCTATAATGAAAAAAATTAGGTTAAGGGGTAAAATAATTCATTCTGGAAGTTTCCTTTTTTCCGATTTTGGTTGAGATCAAAGCTTGGTTTCAGGTCTAATTAACCAAACGAATGCAGATCCCAGACCTTCTGGCTGCGGGTAAGGCCTTGGAGGGATCCCTCGCTGAAAATCCACATCAGATTTAAATAATTAATATGACACCTTGAGCTCCGCAGAGAAAGAGGGGCTCCATGTTGGAGTTTAGAACAATGTCACTGCCAAGTGTAATGCTGTTTGTCTCCATGAAAATGAGCAGGAGAGAAAGCAGCCACTCCATTGTACTGCCTCCTTGGCGGATCAGGGGACTGCGCTCTCCTTTGTCATGCTAACGGGGAGCTTTAAGGGGCCGTTGGTAAAGAAGGCCTGTGGCCTGTGCTCCATTCTTGGCTGGGCCCGGCTGAAGCAAGCTGGGCCTGGCTCTGGGGACTTGGAGCTGGGGTCATTTTATGGTTTTTAATCCTCTTAATCCCCGTTAGAAGGGGCTTGGTGGAGACAAATCTGCTCCCAGAGGTCCTTAGGATTCAAACGCTGCGCTTGAGCAACTGTATCATTTGATAACAACAATGGTGGAGGATAGAGAGAGAAAAGGAGCGAGACAGACGGGGAGAGAAATAGGAAGAAAGATAAAAATCTACATCATGATTGAGAGATACAGAGTTTTATCTTTGCCCTCTGGTTATTAGCTCTCCTCCTCAATTGTTACCTAACTTTTGTCTGTCAAAGTTTGTGTCAAGGTGGATAAACCATGCAGGATCCATGACAGATACACACATAAACACTTGGTCTGACTCTCATGCTAATGACCCTTATGTTGCCCTGTGGTCCAATAAGAAATGCAGCGTGGTCTCGCTTCTCTGTGCGGACAGCACATCAACCTGTTCTCAGAGCTTGGAGGGACTGGGGAGCCAGGGATAATCCAGAGGGCCCTATTCAAATTAATACACTCCTGTTAACCTCATCTTAGACAAGCTCTCTTCATTATCACTCAATTAAAACTGCATATATGAACAGGCCTGGGCTGGAGAGGCCTCAGACTGTCTGAGCTTCCTGACCGAACAGTTGAATCAGGAGGGAGGACACAATATTCCAGCTGGAGGTCTGATAAATAATTACCAGATATTAGAAGAAGATCATTTTCTGTTTGCACTCTGTGGAGAAAAAATTGTGCCGTCCCTTTTTGAGATTATGCTTCATTGCCACAAATTCTTTAACATGGGTTGAATGACAGAACTGAAATTTCAGGCTTGATATGCTTGTTTAAATGCCAAGTGTAGGATGGTACCTAGAGCCAGGAAGAGAAACAGCTAGTGGCTACTGAAAATACTTCCTGTCTGACAATAATCTGGTTTCTCTGTCATTTCTAATTCAAAAAATATGATAGGGGATGGTCAGCTTGAGTCACAATTGCTCGTGGCTCACAGAGGAAAGCCAAACATAGTCGAAAAACGTTCTGTTTGTGGAGAATGACATGAGACAATGTAAGTTTGTGGTCAGCCATTTTTTGACAGCAGAAACCAAAGTAGAGGGAAAAGAAGAATGCTGAAGGAGAGAAAGTGAATTTTAGGAATGAGGCAGATGCTATGGTTTGTAGCTTTAGTGTTTAGTGACAAATCCCTCTTATATTTAACTGCTCTCCTGTTTGTGTTTTATTTTTCTGAACCAGCACACACTTGATATGATTTCTCTATTATTTGTCGCCCTCTTCCTCAACTCCTCTTTTTCATTTCTTTTTCTTGCATTGCCCACTAGCTCCCTTCCTGCTAATGTACCCAGAGTGGAGTATGGGGTTGAGCACCTTGAGCGCTGAGCTCTGGTGTGGGAACAGGCTAGCTGTCTGTGTTCTGCATATAGCCTGCAGCCAAAGACTGAGAAGGAGCGAGCAAAACAACAACCACAAGTCTGGCCTGTCTGCAGAATGCCAGGACTGCTTAGTGGTTGGCAGCCTCCAACACACAAGGGCTACACTGCTGTCATTCGCTGGGAAGAAATGCTTGAGATCCAAAATTCCACAGACAAGGCACATGCTACTTGGAACGAAGAGGCTAAATTACTCCTCCAGTTTGCATATGTAATGTTGAACTTGGGAGATGATAGTCTGCAGGTACTTGTTTCAGGCTGAAATCCTCACATGAAGTTGAAAACTACACTTGCTGGAGTTGAGCAGGGTGGGTTAACTGAGACCAGCTGCAAGTGTTCGCTCGAATAAATCTGTTCATTTTCGCCTGCTCTTTTATCTGTTTGGTGTCAGCTTGTGTTTTATGTAAACTATTGCTCTGGGCCTGTAGGCCTTTGTCCAAATTCAAAAGGACACAATATCCCGTAATCCAGTAATGGCTGGTAAACTGCTTAATGAAGCATCCGAGTGATTCTTATCACCTATTCAGTTGTAAAGTGAGGAAACAACACAAGACTATGTCATGTTAACATGTATTTGCCTTCAAATGTTCACTGGAATGCAAAAACGATTAAAACATAACTTGAGCTAGTGTAAATGTAAGACAGCAATATCAGACCCATTCGGCAAATGCCCAGAATAACATCTGGCTTCAATAACTGTAACTTCTGTCCATTTGTAGATTATAGTACATAGACACAGTCCAGGGACATCATAATAGAAGCAGTCATTACAGCCCAAACCAAGATTTTTTCCCCCAACCATAAGCAAGACAAGTTACAGCTTAAGCTTAACCCTTAGCATAAAACAGATGTATTGGACAATAGATGAACTCTGTTGTCCTGTCTCTATCAGTAGAGGTAGCTCAGGAAACATGCGCCATCACGGTGGTGCTGTTTGTCTGATTTTACTTGATGAAGATGAGGACCTCAATGGTGTTCATAATGCCGGTACACTGTGAAGGACTTTCTGTTTTCATGACCAAAGATTTGAGAAAAATCAAAAAACAGCACCACTGAGACATCTGAAGTTCAGATTCACATGGAAATCCCTTGATAAAAAAGTATCAGTCGTATTTTAAGAACTTTGTGATAAATAATTACCATGAGTAGCATGAGCAGTCTTTCAAAAAGTCCACTAATGAAATGAATTCCCAGTGTCTGCAGAGTTCACAGCGCAAGCTTGACCCTGTTGTCCTCTCCACAGTAACAGCTAAAACCAAAAGACCATTCGGAGCACCAGATTGCAGTTTCCATCTGGTGGATTTGCTGTGCGACACAGGAAGACGTGTGAACATCTTTTCGTAATTGCTGTTTCATAAAAAACGCTGATGTCATTTGTTACACTGCTCTTGCTGCACACACACTGTTTCATACTGTGGGCTGTTTTCCTTTGTTGGGTCCTAAGTCCTAACTCTACATTCTTTGATCAAGGCTGCGTTCACCACCCTCATGTTTCTATAGCCTTTGACAAAGACAAACACAGGCAAGAAACCTGTGTAATGAGCATAGTTTGTGCACTTGTGTGTATGTGCGCTTTATGAATCCGAGTTCATTTCAAACACTTGGTTCTTACTGGGAGTGCAGCTGAGAGCGAAAACACTGCTTGTTGGTGTGTGTGTGCACATTGATGTTGGTTTGCGTGTGCGTTGACAGCCTTTGAGCCAGTTCTCGCCTTCACTAAAAACGCTTAGGGCACAAAGCAGCCTTCCCCCCTCTGCTCCTGAGCACAGGCCCTGTTCTCGCTCTCTGACAGGAGCTGAAGGTAAGCACCAAAGACATCTTGACACACACGCGTAAAAGCACTTTTGATGCAGGGAAAATGGACCGCTTTGCAGTGTACAAATAACAGCAAAATGTCAACAGAACGAGGCGAGTCCGACGGGAGGCAACAACACAAAGCCAGGTTCAGATGATATTACAGCAAACAAAACATGAGCATCAACAACTAAAGGCCCTTTTCTTGTCTACCACGATCATCACATTGTTTTGACTTTGTCTGTTTATCAAATCGTCCTTTTCTCCTGTGTTAAATCAAAAATGTAATAACCTATGGGAAAATACAAAAGGAGCACAAGTAGGAAAATAAGAGAGAAATGCAAATATTTTAGCAAAAACAATAATAGTAATTATTTATTCATTGGTAAGAATAAATGTTTAGGTATCATCCTTTCTTCTTCACTTTTTTACTCCCAAATGCTAGTTTTGCCCATGCTGCAGTCACTCAGATGAAGACATAAATACTTGTACATGTATTAATGGATAACCAACACTTTAAACTGCATAACTGCAAAATTGAAGAGATTAGTACTTGTTAATGGGAGTTTTCCAACCTGGCAGCCCAAAAAGCTGTTCCTAATACTGGCTTTTAAGCTTGTATTGTTCAATCAACTCATCTGTCTTCATCTAAGACTAAGAAGAAAGGATGTGAAGCTCATATATCCTTCAAACATTGTATTGGAACCTAGTTTAATTATGTGGATCCTAATTGATTTAACATGATTTTTCATTATTGACACATTTGCTATCTTCACTGCCAGCTTTAGCTGCACCGTCCCACTCTTATGAGTGAGACGACGAGAAGCCATTTTACTATACTTGTCTGTGACCTGTCAATCTATATATCTACACTACCATTCAAAAGTTTGGACACACATAGAAGTGACCATGTTTGTGAAAGAAAAGCAGATTTCATAACATCAAATTGATCAGAA
>JAUMHL010000014.1:6796552-6820466 GCA_032362345.1 Sandelia bainsii
ATGTGCAATGATGGTAACACAACTGAAGACATGTATCTTTTCATGAAAAACATGGTCATTCCTATGTGTCCAAACTTCTGACTGGTAGTGTACACATTCTCTATAGCTCCATACACCTTACCATGTAACACCAGCCCCCATCTGTCTGTCTGTGCTGTTTTGCTTGTGAGGTGTGTTTGGTGAGGGTCGGGGGTCAGGGCCCAGAGATGCTATAGAAGATAAGTGTCTGCTCTAACCTAGGGCTACACCTGTAGGTCACTGCAGGGGGATGTTAATCCCTCAGCCGCCCACTAATACTGATGATCAGCATCTGAGACCCTCTCCCCTGGGAGTTTGTGTGTGTGTGTGCGGTTGTGGAGGCTGACAGATGAGGCAACAGGGGGCCCAGCAACCCGTGTCTATGTGTTTGTGTGTGTAGCGTGGGGGATGGGAGAAATTATTTCATTCTGAGTGGGTGTTAATATGTACATGTGAGGCTTGCCCACCTCTCAGCATTTACGTTTTCACCAATGTTATAGACATAGCAGAGATCGTGATGTAACAACAGTTTAGCTGCAGATCTGAACTAACTTTAAGAAACATAAAAAAATATTCATAAGGAAAATTGAGTTTTTACAAGGCAATGAGAACAGGGACATTAGTTAATTAGATGTACAGGTGAAAAAAAAGGTGATTGGGTTTGTCCTCAGGCTGCCTAACTCCATGCTCATACATATGTGTATATGTGACTGCAGGTGATGGTGGAGTTATCTGTAAGGCCTGCTGGGAGGGTTACTGCGCCATTTTTTTGGGCCTCCACCTGTAGAAAGGGCTTGAAAGCTCAGATTCTACACTGAATAATTTGTCAGCTATTTACATGGAGTCAAGAACTAGAGAAATGAGCAGGTGGTATCTTTTTTCTCTGCCCCTTCCTTGTGCCATAGACATATGTGTGTGCATACAATACATACATACATACAACACCACACCACACCACAGGGATTTTTTGCCTTGAGCTGATATTAAAGCACATTGTTTGGCGTTCACAGTGGATGATGATAAACTGAAGTTGTGGAGCTAAAGTAAGGGGACCATCTCAAAAGTGCATGCAGAAAGAAAGCTTTTCAGATTTCTCATAGATGCTACAAATCAGCTTTATCCTCATTTGGATCTACTCTCATTGCATCCATAACCTAATTTTTTTTACATGGCACATGGCCCAGTGAGCTATTGAGGCGCCTTTTTGTCAGCTTTCAATTTTTTTCAAATCAATCACCTCAGATGTAGCTTGCATTGTAGGTCTCCTGCCATTATCTCCATTCAAGACTGGTTTTAAAGAAAAATCATGCAATATGACCCGCTATTAAAACACCCACTGTATTCCACTAAGACTAATAACTATCAAGTGTTTTTGGTTAGAATCCATTAATATTGCGTAAAGACTGAGACCACGTCTGATTCTGATTAATCTGATTGATTTTTGATCAAATATGTATCTGTCACATTAACACTTAACAGTTGTAGGTTACTAAAACTGAAACACTTGAAACACAATTTTTTATGACTTACTTTATTCATATACGGGAAGTCCAAGTTTGCGTTTTTTGCCAACCTGTACATTTGAATAAAGCCGATATTCATATTAGAAGTACACATGCTGATGGAGAACAATTTGAGACACAAAGTTAAACTGTAGATGATTTCTAACAATTTCAATTTGGTCCAACACAGTTTACACATGTTGCAATAGTTGTATGACATAAACAGACACAGATAATAGATTTGTCTTCAACTACTAAGTTGTTGCAACACACTGAAAGAATACATTTTGTATTGAAGTAAGTAAATAAGTGAGTATTACTGGGAATCTCTTTAATTTATAGCAGAAAGTGAAGCTTTAAGGCACAACAAACTCCAAGTCAAAGACTTTTTTCTTCCTGAGACTTTTGTCTACAGACAAATTCCTGCTTTTTGTGCTAAAACAGATCACAATATCTAACTGGGAAAAAAGAAAATGACTGACAGGTTTAACGTCTTAGTATTTAGAATGCGTTTACTGACATTATGGAAATATCAGATACTGAAATATAACAATCATTTAGCTCTTGATCTCAACTAACTTTACTGAACATAATTGATAATCATAACAGTCACTGCCTGTTGCAATATATTATACTCAAATATATACAGCGGCAGCGAGAAAAATTCTAAATTTTGAAAGGGAAACAATGGAGCGAACATTTTTACACAAAGCAATGAGAACAGGGATAACATTATGTGATTAGGTGCACAGTTGGAACAGAAATTTGGGTCTGTCCTCAGGCTACTTAACTCCATTCTCACACATACACACACACGTGTACATGCTGGTATTGCATGCTAATCATATTTCACCCAAATCACTAAACACACATTCATATTTGAAGGTTTATCCCAGGCGACCATTTCAAATGATTATGTATGTGATTCCAACCACACAGAGCAGAGAAAGTGTTTACTCTCTTCATTGAGGCACAGGATAAGTTGAGAGCAGAAGCTAAGTGTACTACAGTCTATGGCAGAAGAATAAACATTTTCCTTTATAGCCTGAGGACCCACTTTTCATCTGTCAAGCATGTTTTAATAATTAATCTGTTTAATACACACACAGCATCTGCTGGGTACAACTCCCATCCTCCCATTCAAACTGACTAGCACAGCTGCCACTGTTTGGGTGTACTGTACAGGTCTGGAATATGATCAGATGTGTTTTCCCCCTTTGCAATACACAGACAGGATACTGCTATGCATGCTGACATACAGTATATAGTCACACGCAAAAATGCACAAACTTGTATATGCACACACGCCTGAAAACTAGTTTATGCTGCAGGGATGAAGACCTGACTATGGGCCTACTTTCCCTATGTATTTCTCGTTGGTGAACAGGCCAAATGGGGATTGTGTAAATTAAATACATTTCTTTTTCCGGCAGCAGAGAGAAATGATGCCAGATTAAGCCCATGAATATATACATGGGCCAGGGCTGACCTGTCTCCAGACGCCTGATTTCCCTGGAGGGGTGCTGACATCGTGAGGGGCTCCAGGGGTGTGTAGGTGTGTGTGCGTGAATGTGTGTGCTTGTGTGTGTGTGTGTGTTGCAGACAGAGGTGAGGAGATCTGTTGAACAGGTCCAAATTGAGCTTAATCTCATTGTGCTGAAACAGGAATGAAATTGCACAATTGCACTTTAATCGACAATCGAACCCCCCCCCCTCCTCTTTCTCTCTACCTTTTCATTTCTCGTGATCTCTCTCTCTCTCTGTGTCCTTGGCCTTAAATCCTTTACATGGGCTGGTGGGCATGATTGCCTGTTAGCCTCTATTTTCTCCTCTCTTCTTTTTGTTCCAGTGGAAGAATCTAATAATGTCTGTTCAAGCAATCAGGAGGTTAATGTGGTTAGGATAAGGGCAATCATAAACCAATAAAGGCCATCCGGATGCCCTGTTTCGCTTTCATTCAGCATCTAATCCTGGGAGATACTGATTTCGGGAATCCTGTGTTGCATCCGTTGCACTGGAGCGTGTCTCCATCATGGGCAGGAAGGATTCATCGAGTCCCCTGGGGTTGATTACACACACACACAAACACACACAGAGCCATTTGTGCCACACAGGTGATTCTAATTATCTAAGGTAGGAAACATTTGGTCAGTTGAATATTAGCCACATGAAGGGCATTGCTTTCCAAGAGAGAGAGAGTGGAAAGAAAAGAGAATTATTTTTAAAATGCTCTCAGTCATGTTATCCCAGTCCTCACAGAGCGATCATATTCAGCAGTTTGGCTTTTTGGTTCTCTCCCTGAAACATTGTCTGCAAAATCAAACAAACCACAATCTCCAGGAGACTCTATTTTTGTTACGAGCAATACAAGTGGAGGACAACATGTGATTCCACTAAACTAACAACGACTGTGCGTGGATTACAGAGCTACTTGTCAGTAACCACAAAGAAATACCCACTATGGTTGAATGCAGCTCAACCCTGACATTAACAGTCCTCCATTTACACACTGAAGACGATATTAGAGGATGAAAAACTTGTGGTAGCAACAAAAGTACAAGCACTGCTACTATAAAAGGTTTAGATGTTCAGCAAATTGCAAATACTTTCTTCTAAAATACTACATACTGTTATATTAATGCATTCTTGACTGCAGTAAGCTGCAGTTAAGGATGCATTGTTTCTGTGCATGTGTATAATGGCACAGTTATGCTAAAACATGCATTCCTTACAGTGATTTGATGGTTTTGGGGCATTATGCTGTGTATAGTTATAATGATCTCTGCATGTCAAAATGTGTATGCAAGTATAATGAAAGGAACTGTCTGGAAAAACATACACCAAGGCAAGATCTGCGCCTGTTACATATTTAGAGAAATAAAAACTGCAGGTACTTGAGCCATGTAAAATGTGTTGATTTGTTGCTCAAGGTGTTTGAACAAACAATGCAACAAAGGTTCCCAGGTTGTTGTATCTGGGGTGGATGTACTCATTATGGCCCATAATGAAGGGCCCTGCTTACCGCTGTGCATCTACTCAGCAACACTGACGACCTACACACACACCCGCACACATACATACACAGGCCAGGCCGCTGCCAGGCTGTCAAGTCCAAAAATAATTAGGCATCAAAATGAGTTTCCCTGTTTTCTTTCCTCCCCTTGTTCATTTTATTCATGTGCTGGAACTCGGGAGACTGGCTAATGCAGTTAACATACTCTCATCATGAATTTTCATTACACCATTACACGGATACATTACAAGAGCAGGGGAACTGCGACTACAGGGATGCCATCGACATGCACACACTGACAGAAACACAAATCCCAGACACACATAAACCCATGCATTTATTCAGATGCACGGATGCATACCAAGAGATGCGGCATTACTCTACTCTGCTATGTTTGTGATATATGTAGCTTTAAGACATTAACTGTCACTGACATTATTGGTAATGCGACAGTGATGGTTAAGAAGAGTGGTAAGAGGAACAGTTTGACATTTTTGCAAATGTGCTTATTCTTGCAGAGATTTAAACGATTAGATAATCAATTCTACTCTCAACCCTGGCCATTAAATTAAATATGGAGCTATAGGCAGCAGGCAGTTAGCTTAGCTTAGCATTATAACAGGGAATGGGATAACATGTAGCCTACTAGCACCTCTGAAGCTCAGTAATTAACATGGTATATGCGTTAAACAAGTGAGCTAACAAGAATATTCATCATTGATTATTTATTCAATTAATCAGTTAATTATTTGCTCTACAAATCATGACAAAATGTGAAAAATGCCCGGGCCAATTTCCTTGAGACCAGTCAAATTTTGTCTGGCCGACAATTCAAAACCTAAAAATATTCAGCTTACTATAAAAAAAAGAACAAGAAAAATCAGCAAATTGTCACACTGAGAATCTGAAACAATCAAAGAGACATCAACATTAATCAATTATTAAAATAAATGCAGCTTTTGAACAAGGTCAGGCTATTTAGCATATAATAACTGCTTTAGGTATAAGGTGCAAGCTGTTACCTGTTTTCATGACATGACACAGTTTACAAGCAGACTATGGCCTTGTCTTAAAACACTTGAGTCAAATATTCATGTTCATGCTGCCCAGTGGGGGAAATATCATGACAAACACCTGCCTGTCTTTACTAAATTAAAACATTTCTATGCCTCACTACCTTTACGGGCACCGTTTGCGTCAATAAGCAACAAGGGTGTGTATATAGATAGGTGTGAGTGAGTCTCAGTTCAAAATGATTTTTCTATTGCTGATCTCCTCATGCTCAATTACCCAAAGTCTCCTGGGACTTAGGGAAGGTAAACACACATCAGCTGGTCCTGATTTATTTCACTGTCCCACTGCAGCTTGGAATTAAGGAACGCATGCTCGCTTTCACTTACACACGCACACACGTCCCACACAGCTGCTTTACCACTTACAGAATTCTACACAAACATCTCAAGAAGCCCACAGTAAACTAAGGAGAGTTCATTATCATCAGACAGTAATGCTTACAAGGCTAACTTATAAAAGTCCTAATGCTATGACAGATGAGAGAGTGTCTGTGCCTTTGTTGCCATGCCAAATGCCCTGCATCCACTGAAGCCTAATTCTCCTGCCATCTCTTTCCTTCCTTCCTTTCTTATCCAACAGGTGTCTGTGTATATGTGCAACATCCTCTGGTTGTCATGCATTGGGTACTTATTGATTCTTATGAATAGACTGTCAATTTAGAGCCTGACCCCATAAGACCCCTATTAGATCCCATCTAAAGCCAGTCATGGGACCAGCACAGAATCCCTGGTGAAACATGTCGACATTAATCACAAGACCAAAATGAAGAAAGTGGAGGGAGGAGAAGAGAGAGCAGCCCAGCCTGCTGGTCAGCTGACCTACTTAATGATAAAAACATGACACCATGGGCATTGGGCAAATGAGTGTATGGATCCTCTTTACCCTGAATTTTCACATTTTTCTATCATCAAAGGTCTTACCAATAACACCAGACTAACAAAAAAAATCCAATAACAAAACCTCTCTTGAATTCAGGCCCCCCATTTACTATTCAGTGCTAACATGTCCCATAGTTTCCTGTTACTGTCATCCCCCAGTGGATGATTGCGCACAATTAACTGAAAGGGGAACAGACATAATGTCAAATAAGTGCTGTATACAGCAAAATCACCAGTGTTAATTGATCATGATCATGAGTATTTAGATCAAACACAATCTAATTAAGGTATATACATATTATATTAAGTTTTATATGGTCACAAATTTGCGTCAAGGTTTGGTGTGTTCAGTTATTTTCCTTTTAACGTATACTTGCCTCCAGATAAATAAAACTGAATCAATACAGATAGGGAATTAATGTTATTACAGTACAAGCTGTTTCTCTCTAGTTACTCTAGCTGCATGGACCAACATGCATGGCATAGATATTCATGGCACACAGAGGCAAACATGTCTCTCAAAATTCAAAAAGACAAATGTTTTAAATGACAATTACAAAAATCCACAATGTTTGTCAGGATAAATATTAGTTCCATTTTGCTCCATTTATCATCAGTCTCTACAATTTCTCCAAGTTGTGCATCTTCTCAGGGGAACCACCCGTGCATACACAGGCCTGTGGGTGGTGTTTGGCAGTTTCGGGGAGGAAAAAAGGTATGCCTTCTGTTCAATAAATGCAGTGGTAGTCTTTGATGATAAAACTTGCTGCAGCACAAAAATCACAAGTAAATCATTGCAGTAAAAGTTCAAAGCATTTGATACAGGCCCACAAGTTTGCTCATGGTAGAGAGCTGGTGGGCTGTTTTGCATGTCACTGCTGCTCTCTGTTAACTTACTGTTGTAAAAAAACAGTAGTGCTCACGTTGGGCTGGTCTACAACCTTTTCACAATTTAATAATGCTATTAACTTTACTTATTTGTTGCATATTCTTACAACAGGGAAGGGGTGATTGAACCAGTGGATCATCAGGAGACACACTGCCACAAATGTTATCTGTGTGTACAAACGGACCCACCTGATTCAGACGATTTGTGCAGTGGCTTTGAGGTAAAGCATAATTGTGCAAAGACTAGAGCAGTGCCATATAAAAACAACACTCAGCACATACTGTGTGTTGCCTATTGCAGAAGCTGGGTTGTAGCAGAGGGAATAAATACAGACAAAACATGCGGGGAAAAGCGAAAAATGTAAAATCAGAGCGGAAAAGGGGGGGCTTAACATGGGAGCAATCCAACATTCTCCTCCCCTCTCCTGCCCACCTGCATTTCTCCCCTTCTCTTACCACTTGCAAGCTGTCCTGTGCGATTGTTTGTCTTCAGAGCGTTGCTGTCTGCCAGACAGGACTGTAACGTCAATGTTAGGAAACGTTCCTTTCTCTGGTGTAAGGCTGCAATGACAACGTCTGCCATGTTTCACTCTGATCTCTCCATCACTGTGAATAAGTGTATCGCCATGCTTGCTCAGGCTGTCACTCACTCCTCTGGGGAGACACTCACACACTGCTCCTTATTATCGCTGCTGAGATGGGCACCTTCAAATGGAAATGCTGCAGGTGTAAATACACAGAAGTACACATAGAAACACAGATATGTTGTATACTATGTGTGTGTCTGTGTGTGTGTATTACACACTGAGCAGTCTGCGGAGACACACAGATTTAAATGTAAAGTTCTAAAAAATACATATGCATGTCCTTACACATGATACTACAATAAAACATTTTAGGTCTCCTTATGATCTGAAAACAATAATACAAAATTAATTCATTTATTTAAGCTCTTCGCCTTTTGGCTAAGTATACAGTATGCCTGTAGTGTTGTATGTGTAGTGTCTCTCTCTGTGTGTTGTGTGTTAATGAGCTGATGGTTAAAGTGTATATTTTTTCAGATCAGTGGGTCAAGATAGAAAATTCTGACAGAAACATGTGACAGACAAGGCCAGGCGAGTCCTGCACTGTGTGTGTGTGTTTGTACACATTATTTTCACTGTACGTGTGCAACTAGTTTGTAGTGCTGTGCGTTAATATGTGTGTGTGTGTGTGTTTGTGAGGGAGCTGACCTGTAGTGCAGCCACGCAGCACCAGCTGACTACCTTTGTTAGATCCCTCTGTCTTTCGTGTCACATCAAAACACCTCATTATCTCCTCCTCTGTCATTGGAATTCAAACTGTTCTTTTTTTACTATTAACCACCTCAATATGCTCCCTCGTGCTCACTCTGTTTGTCTCTCTTTCTCACTGCGCTCGCTCTGTCATCAGCTGCTGAGACAGTGTTGGGTAACAATTTCTTCCTTCTTGTTTGAAACCATTATTTAAATAACAGATGTCTCATTCAGCAGAGGACAGGAGAAGAAAGCAGTGTACTTCCACTAATAATTCCTTTCATAATCCGTCATGTGAGGAGGACCTTTGCAAGGTGTGGCTTTAATAATCTTCATCAAGCCTTCAGCTGCCTCTCAGGCAATGACAGGCCATATGGTGCTGTGCAGCATCCCAACGGGACGCCCCTGCACATTGGTCTTAGGTTGAAGACATACAGTAGATTAAACATTTAACATTAACATTGTTAAATTACAGTTAAATCGTTGTCAAGTGTGAGGAGGTAATTTAAAGTTTACATTCTGTTAGCTATGCATGAGAGCCTAGAAACCAGATCTCAGTGTTGCATTTCTGTGAGCTCATGTTATTAGTCACGTAAAAAAATTGGCCGTGACCATGTCAACATACTGTTGAAGGGTAAAAATTAATAACTTTGCAGTACGAACAGATATTAATAGAAAATAGAAGCATTTAGAAGCTAAAGAGTTGACTGTGCTGCAAAAGTACCTGGATGGTTTGTATTTACCGTATCTGTTGCTGGAGGCAATCTCGCTAATCATTTGTTTTGATTTACAGATTGTGATATGTGAAGACTAGACATCACATTTTTCTATGGAACATGTCCACAGAGGTGCACAGTAATGCAGGCTGCAGTAACTGTAGTCAAGGCCCCGGCCTCTTAATTACAGTACAAGTCAAACAGGAAATAAGAATTACTTGAAACAGGAAGTTCATATTACTGTTTGAGCCTGGCTGTGTCAGCAGTGATCACTCTCTCCTCATTAGTGTGTTATTTCACCTCATTCAAACACTCACGCACACACACACCGCACCTGTAGACTGTGGGCGCCAGGTGTCGGGAGAATGGATCACTTTCTCTATGCCTCATTTCAAGTAACAGCTGCGTTTAAGAAGAAGTCCATACAGCAAGGACTTCCTGCAGGAGGATGCATGTGGGTTACAATGCACTTTCTCTTTGGTAGTTGTGAATATGTACATACAGTACTCTATACATGTACTGTATGTACTATATCACTGACAGGAGCGATATCTGTATGAATCTATGTGTGACTATATCTACGTAGTTAGACAAAAGATGATACAGTGGATATGCAGATTCAGAAAAATACAAATTGGTAAGTAATCGCTTGGTTTTTCTTCCCACCTATATCTTTTTTTGATGGTGGCTGAAGGGGGACATGCTTTCCTCCTCCTCTTCCCGCTGATTCGAGGATTGAAGCCCCCCCCCCCCCGTATATGAAAGAGTAGTGAGGTCGAGCACAGGGACGGTGATAACCCTTTTGTTTATTCTGAGCTCCATCACAGGCTCTGTCAAACCCAAGAGACAAGCAGACAGAGCCATGACAGGCCCACTAATCTGACAGCTCCTCCACATCACAAAGTAAAGAGCACCCATCACATCAAAGTGGCGCGAGAGAGGCACCAGCGGTGAGAGACTGACGCTACCTCTTTGCTCTGCCATTTTCGCTGGTATCTTCATAGGGCCTCTGACATGCTGCGCACCAGGAACCTTCAGAGGAAGAATCCAGGTGGCAAATGAGGAGGTCCGGGTGGAGGGATTCTCCTCTGGCTGAATGGTAACCTTCCTGGAGGATGAGTGTGTGATACACTGAGAGTACATGACAGGCTGTTTACAAAGCTTTGTGTTTGTGTGTCTATGTCGAACACAAGGGGCTGTTTTGAAGAGAGGTGTGGATCACGTGGCAGCCATCTTTCCCCTGTGGATGGCTCCCAGTATGAATGGTAGAGATGTTGAACGAGACATTTGGTTAAGTTCCAGGTTGATTGAACTTATTGAATTGAACTCATCAGGGTCTGTGTCACTGTACTAGAACGGTTATGCTCAACAAAGTATTTTTTTTAGTTATTGAAGCTTCTCTCTCTCTTCCTCCGACCAATTCACATTCACAAAGTAAGCTTGTTTGGAGCAGCTGGGTATTAGAGTCTTTCTTATGAGCAGCTCTCTTTCATTTTCATCCATTTTTCATCCAGCTGGACTGGGGATGAAACAAGCAACATCCTGGTTTCCACTGTGCCTATGACTCATTGGCCTAAAGCTTTTTGAGATGGAAAGTAGGCTCAGTTGGTAAGGCAGTCATCCACGAACCCCAAGGTTGGTGGTTTGATTCCTGGCCACGTTGAAGTGTCCCTGGACAAGACACTCAACCCCGAACCCATGATGCCTCAAAGGAGCTGTCTGTCCACAAGAATTTTCCCAAGCAGATTAATAAAGTATCAATAATTATTATAATAAAAGTTATTTTAGGAGACATGTTAGTATCAGTTCATGTTCCTGGGATTTCTATATTAAAGTTGTTACCTACATCATGGTTTATTATAAATGTCCATTTGATCTTGCAGATAAACTTTGCGTTTTAACTTTGGCCCACTAAAAGAAAAATAAATATTTAGGTATATTCGTTCCCAAACAGGATTTAAGTTATAAACTAATCTTTGTATATTGATGCTGCATTTTTTTCCCTATGCAATATACATATATATACATTCAGTAAAAACAGACTTTTTTCCTCTTGCAGTTACTCTTCAGTTAAATTATTTAAAATTCAGTTGTTTTATTTTTATTTCAGTTGTGAATGCATTTATCACTGACAGCGCAGTTTCATCAAATTTGACTTTCATCTACAATCTGTTAGTTAGGTGAAGCCCACAACAATTTTTATAGCAACGGTGAAGCAAAGATGAAGGTAATTCAGGTGTTCTAGTGGATCCTAAAACTAGAAAATGTTTTTATCCTGCGTTCCAGGTGCAGTCAGTAGTGTATAATTTGGTTAATCCCTTCATTTATTATATCCATTCATACATTGTTCTTAAGGTGTATTGAATTCCTACAACTACTTGCACATTTACTGTAGGACTCATGTCAAAGAGCTGTGTCACAGACCAGTAATGTGGGTCACATGTGCTCTTCCTCATCCAGATGGTTTGGCATATGCAGAGCTGCCAGTCGTCTGACGAGACACATACCCTAGCTGCATACAAAAACAAATGTGTTAAAAACACACAGCATTCATCAAAATTTAACACTAAACTGCCTTTTAGTAGAAACTCTTTGGCTGTGAACAAAGCAGCTTAGGATGTTCAAGAGTCCAAACACCTCGCAAAGAGTTTGGCAAAGATTTTCTATTCAATGTTCGTAATAGAGTTGATGCATATGTGAGTTTTGGGACTGAGATGAGGTAATGGTCTTGTTGCGCTCTGAAGTGCCCCGAGTCAATCTAGTAATGTAAAACAACACTAATTTGAGGGAGCCGCTTCATCTCTGCATGTTAATCAATAAACTCATTACCTCTGGTGCTTAGTGAAGGATTCCCTGATGCCTGCTCACTGATGTTGAGAGAAAGAAAGGAAGAGAGAGGGAAAGGAGATGGAGATGAGGGAGAGTGGTGGAGAGCAAGGTTGATTATAATTACAGATTTTAGCAGCCTGTGCCTTAGCATAACCTGCTCATTACGGTGAGAGCATGTGTGCATGTGTGTATCTTGGCCGTACACTTTCAACACAGCCCTATAGCTACTTTGCTCCCCAGCTTCCCCTTGTGCAGAAAGCCAAGAACAGCCGACACAAGTGGCCCATTTAGAATATAAACACACAAAAACCTGTTATTTCAATTGACCTTCGTCACATCAAGCTGTCAATGATCTCAGCTCTGTACTCTTCGTCGTTTTCTCCTTCTCTTTCTCCGAGGCAGGCAGCATGGTAATGAACATTTGGTTCAGAATAGGTGAGAGGGAGAAGGGGGGAAATTATATGCCAGGGCATTTAGCCTAGCAGTGTTCCTGGTGTAGGTGAGACAGCCAGCAGCATTTATGGAAATGGACAGAGCTGAGGGAGGTATTGTGGCTGCTGCTGTGTTTTCCCCCAAACTCCCAACAGCGGGGAATGGAGAGCTCTCTGACAGATTTGCTATTCCTTTGTTAAAGGAATCAGCAAACTTTCATTTTTCACCTGATTTGGGATTTCTTTCGTCATTAAATGCAGGCAATCTCCTCTATTTGCTTACTTCTAAAATAAGATGCAGGCACAGCTGCAGTGATGACATATTTCAGAGTTTGCCACGTTTGTGGATCTGAAAAGTGTGTGCTTGCATACTGCATGTGCTTGCTGCGGATTGTCAGCGGTTGTTGATCATTATATTTGTCAGTGTTGTGTCGTAGTGCATCTAGCAGGCATCCCTGGCCTGCTTCTGGCTTGTGATTATGAGATGAGAGGTGTTTATGATTGACTAAGCCATCCGCTGTCACTGCACACATCTATTAGCATAACTCTCCAAGCTGTCACAGTTTATCCACATACTACAGAGACATGTTACAGAGAAGATTGAAATCAATAATTATGAATAAAAAAGCTCCTCTCCTGCATTCTATCAGAACTCATGTTATTTATACCACAGCTGTCTTGAGCTCCGGTGTCCTGCCTCATTTTGCCTCGTTTTGTGATTGGTGCGTGAGTCAGCTGGACATGTGCCTTCACTCTGAATGTTTTCCTCAGAACAGGTAGCGTCATTGAAGTTTCGCTGGCGGATGCAGTCAGCTGCGAGATTAGGTCATTAGAAAAATGTAACGTCACAATCAGTTTTACCTGCGGCAACCAATGTTTTGTAAAGCTTGCACGAGTTGTTCGTTTTAAACTCTTTGCTTTTTGTTTACCACTGTCAGCGGGTGAATAAAAGGCAAGGTAAATGGAGGTAATGGAATCTATATCTGCATATCAACTCACTTTGAGGTTTTAATGGTGCTCAGTAGTTTCATTCCAAATCCATTAATATTCTGTTTAATATCACTAAATGCTGCTTACTGTTTTTAACACTGGGAGACAGTCTCTAGGCTGGCTCTGTTTGTGCTGCCAGCACATCCACAACATCAGGTCGATAGATAGAGAGGCTATAAATGACTGTGACAGCCAGTTTACACTCAGTTTAGACGCTTCTACTTTTCCATAAAGCTACATTACGTCTGCAAGCAACAGGATCCAAATTCACTTAACTGAAAAGTCCTAGTTGCATGTTTTTTCTCCACACTACATTCATCTGTTTAGTTACTTTGTGGATGAATTAATTTACTCAATTTGCTCTGCTCTAATCAATATCTTTATACGAACAGTGGGTCAAATGAAGTAAATGAAATAAAAAAGAAATAATGGAAAGCGTTGCTCAAAGTAACAAACCCGGAAGGGAGGGAATTATTACCAGACTTTGCAGGTCCTCTCTACTTCACTGTTTTAGTGACGCTCAGCCCATTTTTTTGATTCAGGTTGTTGGTTCTGATTTGTTTCCAGCACCAGCAGTCTACTGCTTTTGAACCCACTGTACACTACCTGTCCAACACTAAACAGCAGACAGACAAAATTCAGTTGTTTCAGATGTTATCACCTCATAAACTGCTGTTATCAGTTAACACCTATCAGTAGGCCAGAAGGTGCATATCCGTGATGCATCTTCTCGCTGTCTGCAGTGTCCGTGCATGGCAACTACAATATGGTTAAGGGTTGGGAAAGGTTGTGATTGCGGTTACCGAAACTCCAATCACCATCACAAACGTCAGTGCATCCACCACCCTGACTTCCACACTCTGATTTTGTGCCTTGCTAAATCGTAAGGTGAAGAGTTGTGCTGTAAGGAGGCTAAGAGTGTTGCGGACTGAGCAAAGAGAAAAGATTGTGTTGTAGTTGTTGTAGTGTAGTAGGAAGTGTTTTTAGAGACCGAAGCAACCCATTTGTTATATAAACCACCATCAACCATTTTCATTTGTCTATGGAAAATATCCTGATCCTAATCAGTGAGCATCTCAGCTGCTCTCAGCTGCGGGTCTAAATTGAATTAAAGAATCTTTCTGCATCATTACAACCTTTACTGAATTTCTTCCCCCGAAAATGTCCTTGTAACTGTTAATTTTTTCCAGACGGCATTTTCTGCTGCAGTAAACACCATTGCTGGATAACTCATGGATCACTCAAGTCTTTATTTACCTAGATAATCAAGAACTATACACAGTTGTGCAACAGATTGCATCCCAGCTGTCCCAGTTTTATAGACCTCTATTATCTAGTCTTGCTCCTATCACCAGTAACTTCACCAGTTCACCCAGTGGCTTCTAATCTCAGCACACACAGCCTCCAACATCTGTTGACTTGAGTCCAGTTACTAGGATGACGGAGGTGCTTAGTGGTTAGCCAGCCTTCTCACTTCCTATGGCAAGAATATTATCACCATAAAGACAACTACATGTCATCTGTGTATCATAAAGACAGACATGCACACATATACACAGAAAACATATGGCAAACCTCAACAACTAAGAGCTGCAGTGATGGGATGTGTTTCTATGATGATGTTACAAAGAACGACTTTTGCTCAAGTAGCGAGTAAAATGCTCCGTCCTTGCCCTGATTTGTTTTCGTTCCAGCCTGGGCCTACTTCAGTGGTTTCTGGGACACAGGAAGCTGGCACAGTGGGGACATCTGGGCACAAGAGGGGAGCGTCCATACAGGCAAACTACAGGGACAGCCGTGCCAGAGAAACAGGTCCCCAGATCTGACGCCAGTGTTATGTTAATTTGATTTGTTAATTCAGTGGCACTGTTTGAGGGAAATCTGCCACCAACACCTGCTACTATTTCCAAAGGCAAGGACGCAGATCCGGTGTGACACTGGCTTCATTAAATAAAGAAACCAGGTCCCCCATAACCGCATTTGGTGGAAGGCACCATCAATTCTTATACATTTAGATCACAGAAATTAGAGATGACATTGAGGCACTACATCCCACTGTTTCACAGACGCACAGGGTGAAGCCTGCATGCAAGCAAATGTGTCTCTGTGTGCTGTGTCTATGACTATTTCTCTTTCTCTCTTTAGCCTTTATGTGTGCCATGTTGTTTGCAAATGTCGAGTGTGAGAGAGTGCGTGAACGCGCCAAGTGTATTTTCATTCTGTCTCCCAGCTTCTCCGCCAGAAAAGATGGTGACTGATGTATTTTTCAGGCATAGTTCCACAATCAAAGAGGCTCTTGTGGCCTTTCTGATGCATCATGTAAATTTTATAAAGTGTGGAACGGAGGAGAGTCAGAGAGAGCAACTGCAGCTCTGGAAAGCCTAATATCTGTTTGCCTTTAACTCTGACAGGCTGTCTTTGCTCCTGTCTATCTTACTTCCCCTCCACTTACTCTCTCCTCTGTGGATCAAGGCCGGTCAAGGAGCATCTCACCACAGGGCCTGATGTCAGACAGTAAGTGTGGACTTGTGTGTGGATGTCAGAGCTCAAGCAACTCTCCGGGAAAGGGGGTGGGGGTGGGGGGTGGGGGGGGTGAGGTGACGTGTGAGGAGACAGCAACGCAAAAACCTGGATGCAACCACACAACCTAATGGTAGATTTGCACAACAGAAGAATGTCATTTTACGCGTGGGATGTGTGTTGCAGTGTGTGTCTATGTTGACGTGTTTACATGTTTCATCGCAGTAACAGTCTTGGGCAGGCAATCCAGGCCCTCACATATTTTCCTCAGCTGCAGTTCTGGCAGGTCCTCAGCCTACTGTGTGCTTTTCTAATGATTCAATTGCCTCAATGAGCATATGCTCTTCACTGCATCATAAACTTCAATTAGATGTGTTGTAATGTGATTTGAGTGTCTGTGTGGGACTGGAAAGAGAAAGAAGCATAAAGAAACACTGTTTAGACATTTGATTTATGTTTTACTGCAAATTTAAAGACAACAAATGGCCTTTAAAATCAGTGTATAGTCAGTATCTTCATCTGTATGTTACAGTGTGTTAGGAAATAAAAATGACTAAAAAAAACGACTAAATCTGATTTGTCGAGGTGCACCAGTTTGGTTGGCAAAGCCAGTGCAATCTTATTTTATTACTTCGTTAAATAATTTACATTAACATTACCTGATGGGTTCATGACATTTTCATTTGAACAGTGTCATATTAAATACTCGAAGGTTTAATTAATTAGCTGTGACAAAATTAAAGAATAAATAAATGCAAGTTGTAATCTTTGTGACCTTTTGAATTAACTCAGTTATTTTTGCTTTATTTTTGTTCAAAAGTAAGAAATAGTCTGTTTGATTATTAAGAGGAAAACGATCATTTGTGTCCTAATCAAAAAAGGACCTTGATTTCTGTAAATGTGTCATCACACAAGTGTTTTGGTGCATAAAATGAAATTGAAATTTATTTTAATATAACCTGTTCCTTTTAGAAATTCTCAATTTTTCAGTAAAATCAGTAAGAAGCTGCAACGCCAATGCCAATAAATATGAGGTTGCAAAGTGTCACAGCTGTGGCTGGCTCTGCCAGCTTCAGACGGGCTTTACTTTCCAGTTTAACCAGTTAAACTAAAAGTCAGCTGCACCTCCTCATGTTCTCAGCTGCCACATCTCTCCGCCTGCCTGGGATGTTTACTGCTAAATATTGACAGACATCTGGAGTGCCATTCAGCCACTCTCAAACTTCAGCATGCCAGTGAAGTAAGCCCAGCCCTCTTCTCAGAGTGTCTCTCTCTCTCTCTCACACACACACACACACACACACACACGTGCAGACAGACACACATGTACACAACAGCACCTGGGCTAACGTGTTTGGCATTGTTGCAAATCTGAGGCCTTGGCCACAGAATCAAGGAATTTAGAACGACTGACTTCTGAAGGGCATAATGTTTTGGCAAAAAACTGTATTGTGATTAGATAAATATGTCTTTGTCTGATAACTGTATTATTAGCAAATCATGATATACACAATAACATTGCGTTGTTTTCTGCTGAAGTTCACAAATATTGTTTTGAAAATCAGCTATTGATTTTGGATGCGTTTCTTTGGTCTTTTTGCTACAAAACAAAACTATGTTTCAGGCTTGTGCCGTTGAAGCTGCATTGTTTGTTTGTGTTTGTCATCTAGAGCAATGGTAGAGGAAAAGACCTGATGTTTGAGGGAAAGGCAAATTCAGGATGAACTGTCGAAATGCATCAGTGGGATTGACAGAGCTTCAGCAGTTCTGTTTTCACCACAAGCCTCTTCACGTTACAGAGAGATGCTTGTACAGGGTCAGATTGGAAACATGTGTTGTGTGAGCACCATGGAGAGAATGATCCTCCATCTTATTAGTGGAGAACTCAGAGTACACTACACTGGGGTTTACTAGACACACAAAAGAAGGAGATACAGCAGAAAAAAACAAGGCTCTTTTGTCTTATCTTAATTATTCATGCCCGGGAGGGATGCTCTCTCTCCTTTGTTTTTGTCAAATGACACATGTACAGGTATGATGGTGCAGGTAGTGTGTGTGTGTGTTTATATATTTGTGTTTGTCTCTGTCTGTGTTTTTGTAATTGCACAGAAATGCCAGTTAAATGCACAAATCTCTCTTTGTCTGTGTGTGCATCTGTGTATGTTGTGAGCAGACAGAATTTGTCCATCAGTGTCTGTGCACATGGGCGATGCGGAGCCATTCAGCGGCGTTGGAAGCAGCAGCTTTTCTCCTTAGTCCGAATCAAAGCGAGGAAGGAAGCGCAACAATGAGCCCAGCAGTTTGAGCTGATGGGCTCTTTAAATCCGCCACAGACAACAGCAGCACGGCGACGACCCTGCCCCACGCTCTAATCGCTTCAAATGAAGTCATGAAGGAAACACAGCACAGCCAGCCCGAGCTCTCCTGTTCTGCAAGGTGCAGCAGCACTTGTTTGTGCAGAATGTCTGGCAATTAAAAATAATTGGGAAGCAGGTTTGCCCACGAATCTTCCAAGAGTGCCAGTTATGATCTAATGAAGCTTCATTAGGCATGCTGAAAGCTGAGAGCACCGTATGACAACGGCAATTAGCCAGGATCATAGGCAAAAAATAATCATTAAAAAATACCTCGGCCAAGATTAGCTTTTCACTTAATGACCAATTCATTAGCTAATTGATTTCCTATTAGTTACAGGCAGAGATGACTGTTTGGGGTACTGGTGCTGGTAATTAACAGCATTTATGCCATTAGTCAATCGCCTAATTTTCCAGGAAAACAACTTTGGAGAGGAGCATAGCTGGAGGCTTAGGGCCATTTGGTTTTTGCTCTTCTGCTGCGTTCTCTCTTTAATATCGAGAGGGGAATCATCTTTCAGCTTAGGGGTTGTTAACACGCACTAATTTCTACTGATTACCCATTCATGTCATGTGACCATTCACCCTGAATCCATCAGAGCTGAGGTGGATGGATAGGCCGGAGGGAAGGAGGGATGAGGAGGGTGATGTAATTAAAAGAAAAAAAGATAAGGGACTGCAATGCAAATTTGTTATGTTCTATATTTTCAGTATCATGTCTGTGTTGCCAGCACCTACATATTAGATGCATCAAATTAATTGAGAGGGATTAATTAACGCTCTCAGCTGGTGATGCTGCTGTGGTCTTCTGACTACCATAAGACCTGGGTTAAAGCAGGCGGTGTTGGATGGATGGATACTGACAGGTGTTCACTGCCTAGAGCAGCTCAACTGGCAGCTTATAATGACTGCCCACTTCACTAACATAAGAAACAACATATAAGAAACATGATATGTAAATTGTAGCAGAATACTAATATTTTTCAATGCAGTATATTACTAATGATGGCCTGTCAGTGGTTTTCTCATTACTGATTAATCAGAGGACATAGTTATGAACTTATCACTTATGTACAAACTTTTCATGCATTCTTTTAACTCATGCACACATGACATTTTCACTGGCTTTACTAAAACATGGCAATTTCTTATTCCTGTCTGTCTCAGCCTTCCACTGAGACCGCTCACCTTCTTCCAGAGCTAAAAATTCCTATTTCTTGGTGGCAGCGCTTGTCTGTGTCCAGCAGATGCCTCAAATGTCAAGGCTGAGGCACATTGTGATGAGTGAAAATTTTTACATGCCATTCTTACCTGTACTTAGTGTCTAAATGCCACATTTAAAGACATCAAAATAGGCTTGAGGTCGACAAAAAGTGGACTGAATTTTGAGGCAGCCACTGGAGTTCTGGCCTTTGGAGGAGAGATGTGAAATTCAAAAGGTTGAGATGATAGACATGTCTGATAGAAGAGAGGCAGTGATTTGGCCCATCAAAGCCTGCCTTCAGCCAACAGACACAGCCTGCGGCACATGCCGAATCTGTCTTACACTGAACCGACTTGTGACACATCAACACACCCATTTACACGTACACGTGGGAGAGTTGGTGTGTCACAAGAGGGTTTCATGTAATGTACAAATATGTACAGATTGTGCCCCTCTCCTAAAGAGCTTGTAGTGCATGATGTGGTTTTACTGGGACTTTCTTCTGTGTCCCAGCTACATGAGGTATTCTTGCCTGATCACACACTAACCTCTCACACAGAAAATCAAGCCTCTTCTTCATGCATCATTCTCATCCTAATCTTTGGCATCTGTTCTGCATTCACCTCTTCTCCCTCTGCTCTACCTCTCTGTTTTCCTTAGTGGACCCCTTCTCCTCGTTTTCTTCACCTTTTCCCCCCATCAAATCCACTCTCTCCCTTTCTATCTCTCCTCCGTCTCCTGTTTCTGTATCGGGTCCCCGGTTCTGTTAATTAATTCTAATGAAGTCATCTATCAAGGACTCCTCTTTTCTCCACACCACAACATAAATCACTCTCTGTAAAAGATGCTATGCCTCTTTTTCCCTCTCCTTTCCTCTCTGCACTATGCACAGAAGAAGACAGTCACTCTCTCTTGCTCTCTCCAGAACAGGCTTTAATTGTGTGATTGAGAAAGTGTAGCATCACTCCATAAAAGCTAGTCTGCCTCAAATGGCTGCTCTCTGACTGACACCAGAGGGACTCCTTATAGCCTGCTGTGGTGAGACACACATACGCACACACACAAAGCAAGCGACTTAAAACAGACACTTATTGTAAATGGGCCTCATTGGTCTCTGAAGGCATTGTTAACATGTCTGTGGGATGGTTCCCCTGCCAAGAGGGAACTTGATCCATCTCCACATTTATAAAATTAATTTCTATTACAAGCTGTGACTGACTAACACTGCCCAAATTGGGATTTATTTGCTCCCACAATGCACAACGGTAATTTCTAATGGAAAGCACTGAAAGATGTAACTGAAATCAGCATCAAACCGACTGCTGTCTTGTTTTTTATAATGCTCCTTCTTCTCTTCCTCTATGAACAATAGAAATTAGACAATTAGATAAGTAGCATTTTCTTCTTATCGTTTCAGGTCACAGTGCTGTGTCCCCTCTGAAAAGATGATGATGCAAACCTGATGTAATAAAATGTACACGAGAAGCCCAGACACAACTAAATAATGTATAAATGATACATCTTGTTAGCCCTGACACACAGGTTCAGTTGTCTTCTATCTGCACCAAATGATCAATGTCCTCCTGCTCTCCTCATGCACACTCTCCAGTTCCATTCCCAATTCTTCCCGCCTCTCCCCGGGTCTTTCATGTTGCCCTCTGGGAGAAAACAAAACATGGGTTTCTACTGCAAATAAGGAGCTAAAACACCATGTGATCAGTCATGAATTATTTCAGCGTTATTGATTTGTCTAAATCGTTGCTTTTTTCCCCAGAGTATTTGACCATAAGAACAACAGCATCCTTTAAGGACTTGAGGAAAATACTCTCACTTTTTTGCATAAATAAAAGGAGAATTTTTGAAGGAGATGCTGGTGATTAATGAGTAGATTTAACCTGAAGAGCAAACTGTAGCTTGTTAAGGAGTGAGACAGAGACATAGAGAGAGAGAGTATGTGTTTGATTTTCAAGCATTGTTAGTGGATTACTGTGTTTTCCCTGCAAATCGGTGTTGCATTTAAGGGTGTAATGTCAATTTCATGCCTTTTTTTTCTCCCTCAACAAGAGGCCTCAGTGCCCTGTGGGTAGAAAACAGTTAGAGAATACACAAGGAAAAATAACAAACCAAAAAGGAGAACCAACATACTCCCAAAACATCCAATTCGAGTGCAGGCTAATGTTCAGCATATTGTGGTATTTTCATGTTGAATTTTTTTTTTTTTTTTTGCCCTGAAAGCCTCATTTAGATGGCAGACGAGGTTTTTGAACACAGAACAGCCTGTAGTCTCCATGGACTGCTGCAGCACTGGAAAAGGACCTAAATGATTGCACCAGACAATGTTGCAAACCACGATATTCCTGCAGCCGGCAGGCACGCTGGAGGACTCTAATAAACAAACACACAATCACTGTCATTAACATGACTGCAAGTAAAAAAAACAACAAAAACACTCTTCTTCTTCACAAAGGAAAGGTTTAAATTTTTCCTACCAGGGGAAGAATCCAATTTTCTGTTCTGCACGGGACCACATCTGTACAGCATCTCCGCATTGCTGAATCAGATTCAAGCATACCACTTTATTGCATTTTTTGCTGCCCCCCCCCACCCGACATCGTCCCTATAGAACAAGATGATGATATTTGGAGATAAGCGCTGCTCTAAAAGAAGCTTTATGGTCTTGGAAATTATATTAGAAGCTAGAGGTGCAGTATTTGCTTTTTAAGTTACATTTTCAAAAACTCACTCTAATCTCTTGGGGCCAAGTACAACATTTAGACAATCACATCTGTCATATATTATGATTTTACTGAAGCACAGTGCAGAGAGATTGGTACATGTAGAAACATGTTTTATTATCTTTTGCCACACACAGTTATAATTAGTTTTAATTTCCCAATTTTGACCAAGCAAATGATTCACTTATTAAGTCAAGAGTGGGAAAAAAAAAATGTTGGCAAACTTCCAGAATCCAAGATCTGCATTTAGGATCATCCATCCCTTCACACATGAGGGATCAGTCTGGCAAAGAGAACAGGTTGAAATAGCGATGTGGTATTTGTTGGAGTGTCCAGGCAGGCAGCGGCTGCTCCAGCTTTCCCTGTATACCCTTCCCCTCATCTCGAAATCTGAACACGAGCAGAGCGGAGAGATCCAAAAGTTCACACAGGCTCCAGAGAACTTATGCCTCTATTTCACATGTAAATGTTGATGTACAATCGGGGAGGACAACACAGTCCTAACTCACTCAGTGCTACAGTATGTCCCCCACTTTCTCACCCTCTCTTCCATGCTCCCTCCCCTCCTTCTCACTCTGCTCTCTTCCAGCACTGGAAGAGATCATTTAAGTCCACTGATGTCTTGATAATGTTCCAAAGCTTTCACAAGGAGGTAGAGAAGAAATTCCTCAGCTCCCCAATTAGCAGTAAATGGACAATAAGGACATGAGAAGGTTTATGGACATGCAACAAAAAGCTTGTCGTCTCACTTGTATAGAAACCTACAGCCTCGTGAAATTTTTGGCACTCATAATATTTTCAACACATCAAAGTGTAAAAGGTGGACTAATTAATATTTTTCCAGGTAGGACTGTGGAGTTCAGGTGATTATGTGGATTAACTGTGCTCTTAATTCCATGTCTGAGTTAGAAAAATGAATAGAGACCACTACGTAATGAACATATACTATATACAAAACTATTAAAGTTGAGATAAATTAAATTTAAATGAACTCTGAAATAAATCCTAAATTACATAAAATGAAAAATGGTATAATACCACTTGAATAACAATAATGATAATTGAGTTGTAGTAGTATTTTGCAGTACTTATTTTTGGACTTGAACCTTTCAGGCCACAGATCCCTCCCTTGTCTTGTGTTCGGCCACACTAGATAAAATAACAACAACAATTCTGGTAACAAATAAGTCACTGAATAATTAAAAAATAACACGCCATGCTTTTTTTTCTTTTCAGGGAGCGCACGTACAGAAGGAAAGGCGGGGTGCTGGGTTCGTGGGGAATGAACAGCAACAGAAAATATGATTGAGGCCCCTTTAAGAGTTTCTGACCACTAAACTACAGCGACACCAGCGTTGGTGCGTAAAGAGCATCCCTCCTAGATTTCTTCTGATGTTCCTGCAGGCTTCTTCTGCTGCTGCTGCTGCTGCTGCTGCTGCTGCCGCTGCTCATTGGACACCCGGTGCCTCAAGGCAATAAGATTACAGC
>JAUMHL010000014.1:6825386-6842397 GCA_032362345.1 Sandelia bainsii
TAAGTCCCGTTTTTCTTCCATTTTTTTGTGACATATAAAGAGATAATTGTGTGATTGCAAAATAAAATAAAATAAAAGTCAAGAGCAGGTTGACCTTACAAACCTCAGAGATAAATGATGCACATTTCA
This sequence comes from Sandelia bainsii, assembly GCA_032362345.1. NCBI lineage: Eukaryota > Metazoa > Chordata > Actinopteri > Anabantiformes > Anabantidae > Sandelia > Sandelia bainsii. The sequence goes on from JAUMHL010000014.1 coordinate 6,825,516, forward strand.
CTAAAACAAGTCTGAAATACTCCTCATACTACTCATATTGATGATTTATTTAATCAGTTGTTAATTTATTGTGAGTTTATCGCCATTTATGATTTTTCATGTGCTCCTGCAGTGAGCTGTGAATCGTATACAACTCTGTAAAAACTGCACGATTACTGTGGATCTTTTAGAACTCGTAGGCGCAGGGAAGGATATTTTAATTCATATTTGGAGTCAATATTTAACCATATTTGTCTAGCGTGCGTCTTCTGCGTAATTAGGAAGTACAACTAAAACAAAATAAAGTCTGTATTTTTATAGGTGGTGGTTTATTATCGCCCAGTTGCTGTAAATCACCAGGGATTTAACAACCTACTGAGCTTCCACCAGCAGGCCTACAGTCTGCTCCTACCATCCGAGCAGCCTTGGGGAAAAAAAAATCCTAACCAATGATTAAAATGAATGAAGAGCCTGAATGGCTGCTTCAGGGGACGCGCGCTTATGTCAACTCGTTTCTCTCCTCATTTTCTTTGTAATATCTGCCACAGTCTTGATGTAGTGTCCCCATAAAAACAGATTAGAAATAACTCAATTTAGTCCCAACTCTGCTGCTGTTCAGCTATCTAAACGGATGAATAAAACCCATCACAGAGCTTTATAAGCCCAGCGACTACCATTTCGAGGTGAACATTGTCGGACTTGGTTGACAGATAACACAGGACAACACTGCAGTTATCACTAATAAAGTGCAGTGCGTGTGAATTATCATAATTTATGCTCTAACTATGGTTGATAAAGACCTGAATGTGATAATAATTACAGATGTCGTTGATTGTTCTGCTCTGTTTAAAGAAATAAAACATTTAAAAACGTATTTTTAAGGCTCTTTTTAGGCGTGGGGACATGTTTTCTCCACATTTAGTGAGAGTGGATTGCAGCAGGGCCGTTGCAGGCTGTGAACCTGCGCTCCGAGCAGCTGTCAATGGATCTAATTGAAAGTTATGAGAGCTTGGTGAGGAGCAGGCAGTAATTCAGTTAGGACTAATATCTTTGGGTTTCTGGCGCGCTGCTAAATTAAATGTCATTATTCACTGTCTCTAATAAAAAATCAAAAAGGAAATGAGATTAGGGTATTTGTGAAGCGCATCATTGAGTGGCCCTTAATGAAGAAATAACTGTCTGAACCAGTGTAGTTCACTTTGCTTAACATACTGGCGCGTAATTGGAATTGATCTCGGGCCCGTCTAATATTAGCATTGATTTATCTGAGGGATTAGTCTGGTGAGCGTCTATGTACAATCACCTGGGATTTTCATAAACACCTTTTGTGCCATTATTTGAGGCTGCAGAGGGGATAATTCACGTCTGTACACAGTAACAACTACATCAATAATAATAATAATAATAATATTGTTATTTAATTGGTAAATGTTGCATTTATGCATATTAAATCTCACATTACACATGAAATTATTCCTATAATGTTTCAGTAATGTGATATTTATGTGCAATTACATTTTCAAGATCAGTTTTTGAATGATTGAATTATTTCCACGTCACTTTTCCTCTTCTTCCCCTGTTGTTGTGGACCCATCGACACAACGTTGCTCCACGCTGCTTAAAATGGCTTCACGGCACCTTGACTCATCATCATCAGCCTGCGCCCTTTGTGGTCGCTAATTCCGCATCTGTAAACGATAATCTTTGCCGGGTCGAAGGGGAGGGGAGATAATGTTATTCACGGAGGCTAAATTAGGTTGATGATGATGAACAATAGGCCGCAGCCTGCAGCTTCAAAGTCAGTCAGCAAATTGGAAGGTGGTTAACGACGGTTTCCTTTTATCCTAACGAAATATCATCACAGCATTCATCCTGCGCTCTTATGTGGGCTCGCATTAGCCATTTTAATAGAGTTTTAATTTCGTTATATTATTCTGATACCATAGTAGAATTTACTATTATATTAAATATTACGTTTAAATCAAATGGTTTTGTTTAATCGCGAATAGTTTCTTTCCGACCTGCATATTTTTACTATTTCCTGCCGTTTATCTCATGGATGCATCTTTATTTATTTTACATAATTTTTGTTTTATTTCAAACGTGAGGATATTAAAGCTAAATGATGTTTAATTTGCTCACATATACGTTATTTTTATTGCTTAAAAACTAATGGTTTGTCAATAAACTGCAGTGTTTTTAAAATTATGTCTGATTTGAACAGATAAAAGACACCAGTTATATGTTTGTTCATGAAAAATCGAATTTAATTCTATTTTTTTCTAATAGATTTTTTCTAATAGAAATGTTGTTTATTCATTTACAGGTTTGGTTTCAGAACAGAAGAGCAAAATGTCGAAAACAAGAAAATCAGATGCACAAAGGTAAATATCACTTTTTCTCCTTTTCTTCTTTTTATATTTTCCTTTTTTGATTATTTTTCCTTTGCAATGTGACACAATTGAATAAATTTTAACTGCATGTGGAAAAACTGACCTCCCCATCTCACAAAACACCAACTGTCTGGCTGCCTGACAGACATCTTTCCCTTCTCTCCAGGTGTTATTCTGGGTAGCGGCAGTCACCTTGAAGCATGCAGAGTAGCACCCTACGTCAACATGGGTGCCCTCCGGATGCCCTTCCAACAGGTAGGCCATGTTCTCATATTAGCAGCAGTGGACAGAGCTTGAGAGAAGTGAGGGAACACGAATTCAGCCTGAATTAAACGCAGGAAAGTTAAAAGTGCAGGCGAAGTTGCAGAAAAAAAGATGGTTAGTCAGCATCTTTTAAAGCAGGGATGGAGACTGAGGAATGCATTAAAGCAGGAGGAGCGAGATGTGTGTTTCTCTGAATGCATGAAGCTGATGTGGTGGAATCAGAGCCAGCGTAGGCCTTCTATATTTATATATCCACATGAATCTATAGGCCATGTGCAGCTATTAGAGGCAAGTGACGAGAGACTACGTGTCTGTGTATGTGGATGGGTGTGCACCTTTCACCTCCTGGTTGTGTGGAGAGGGTCAGGCTGTACAGGGAGAGGAGAGCTGGACAGACATTTGATCTCCTGCTATCTGCTTTTGTGTCCTGGCTACCGTGTTGTCTGCTTGACCCACGTTAAAAGCGGCGGCCTAATTACACCAACAGTGCGGCAGGCTCGAGCACATAAAAGAGATGATGAAAGTTGGGAGTGGAGTGGGCTCTGATGGATATTAGTGTTGAGCTGCACTGACAGGGGTGGAGGCTTGAGGCCTGCATACTGAGAGAAGCTTGCTGTATGTGGTGGAAAGAGGCAGTGCATGCACTGATACTACAATGCTGCATATAAAATAAGGGAATGGCTAGTGGTTTGTCTTGGTGAGGTCACAACTTGTGGCTGCAAGGTCTGTGGTTTGAATCTTGGCCCAAAACCTTTGTGTCATGTGACTCCTTCTCGGACTTCTTTACAACAACAACAACAACTATAGAAAAAAAAGGCTGTTTAAAAATAAACAAAGACTGTGAAAGTTGTAACAAGTGTAATAAATACGCATATGAAGATGTAACATGTAACAAACACGTCAAACCTTCACCACCTGTTTAGTCAGGGACAGCTCCATTTTTATCATGTCTCCCAAACATGGTAGCTCCAAAAAAAAGAAAAAAAAAAAAATCAGGTTTCAACAAGTAAATTTGGTTCTCCATCAGTACTTCTGCATTTTTATCAGATGCCATTCCACACTAAGTCTGGAAATTATTGGTCACAGCTGCAGTTTATTACCCGATTGTTAGAAAATGAGATATGTGGAGTTGTTTGTTTGGATGCCATTGCAGTGCAGCTGAGCAACTATGAATTTGTGGTTTACTTTAATTTTCCCTTTCATTTAACAACTTCAACTTGAGTCATTGTCAGTATTTTAGGCCAATATGAAAGGGAGCAAAGTGAAAAAAATAATATTTAGTCAAGTTAAAACTTTGACTTTATATCATTTTATTTTGGTTGGAGAAGAAAACATGAAATACTTCAGTTTTCCCACTTCTTCCTGTGGTGTTTGAAACACATGAGAAATGGCAACAGGATCAGCTCTCTCCCTCTGAAGTAAGCGGTTGCTTAATTTTCACCTACTTCATATAAAATAATTGCCAAGAATGTGAAAACTGATATTCTATGCTCCTTATGGTTTCTTTTTTCCCTTGACTCAGGAATATGTCTGGATAAATATTTATAACTCCAAATATGTGAATATCTTTTTAGTGCAAAATTGTTTATTTATGCAATTGAATACATAATCAAGATAACAAGACTGCATATTTCCAAGGGTATAACGGAGTCCTCAGTCTGAATTAAACAAATCTGTTCTGGGTCCTAGAAAGACTTTGATTCTAGACGATTAAACTGGATGTGGTGTCTGAGAGCAATGTATGATTCATTAACTTTTAGAATAGCTGACATGAAAAAAAGGCTAAAGCGCAGAGCGAGGCCCCTAACTATTTTCTGAGAAAACACACTGTAAGCAACAGGTTTGAGGGGGGTGGCATTTGAGGAGGAATTTATAGTGTCAAACTGTGAAACCTAAATCCTTAACCCTCTTCTCTCTCACACACACACACACACACACACAGCCTCAGACGCAGACATCGACTAACTTTATATTTTGCTGCTCTGCAGGTTCAAGCACAGCTCCAGTTGGATGGGGTCACCCACTCCCACCCTCACCTGCACCCTCACCTGGCTGCTCACGCTCCCTACCTGATGTTCCCGCCCCCTCCCTTCGGACTACCAATCGCATCTCTCGCCGACTCGGCCTCTGCAGCGGCGGCGGTGGCGGCAGCTGCCAAAAGCAACAGCAAGAACTCGAGCATCGCCGACCTGCGACTCAAGGCAAGAAAACACGCCGAGGCTCTGGGACTCTGACCCCACCGGGCTGCCCCTCCACTCGCCTGATGCCCATAATCACCTCTCACACAAGACTGAGCCTGTGAAAGGGCCGTGACACTCACAGCTAAAACTAAACTAAACAAAAACACTGAGTGAGAATGAAAGAGAGGAACACATACAGAGAGGGGGGAGAGAGAGGGTGTGTGAGAGAGAAAAGGGGGAGAACAGTGGAGGAAGAAAATAAAAAGAAGGAGGGAGCGAGAAAATTGTCACAAAACCAGCTGCCAAAACAAACCACTTGTAGAGAACGGTAATTAAATACCAATGAAATCACCTTTTACTTTTCGCCCCAACAGGCAGGACTTCTGCGGGGCCAGTGGCTCAGTCCACTCCAGGCACAGATCACATCCCAAGGACCGTACAAACACATGTGGATGTCTGTCTGAGGGCTAGGCCGGGGCCCGTCAGACCAGAAGATGTTAGAACAAAGCAAACTGGCAGGCGGCAGCAGAGCCAAAAGCTGAGGCTCGCTGACGCTGGCTGCCGCCATGTTGACAATGCAGAAGGTTGAGCATGGGGGAAACAGACTCACACACCACCTCACCGAGGCAAATGGACCGGCTCTCACCTTTACACCCCCCTGCCCCAACTCTTAGTAGAAACGTGATGAAAAAAGAAAACATTTTAAAAAAGGCCATATTTGTCTCCAACCACTGTGTTCCCTGCTGCTGCCAAGTGCATGAGCTCTAATAGAGGACCGTTCTGGGACTGGCCTCCATCCACACCTGACATAAATGCTCAACAACTGGTTTTAACACTGCCATTCAACATGCCCACAACCCCCCGTCACAACACCTACGAAGTGAAAGGTCTCTGTTATGGTTTGATATGCTTCTTCATATGGACTTGTGCTATAACGACAACAACAACTCCTGTTTCTGCTTGGCTGCAGACGGGAGAGACATTATTCTGTGTTGCTGGGCATGTGTCGGCGAGACTTGGTTTTCATTTCTCCTCACTGCGTGCTCAATCTCTGTCTTTATTTCTTTCCGTTTATTGTGTTGTGTTCTGGGTAAAGAAGTGAAGATAGCCTTTGCACTTCAGGTCTTGTATGTGGGTGTTTACAAATGGCACTACAAGCAGATACTACTTTACTAACTAAAGGGGGTGGGGGATTTGATATCGTCATGTGATCCACAAAAAGGACATTATCTTGGATAAAGGGTATAAATGCGTTTTTTTCTTTGCTTTTTTTGTAATTCTGAAAATATGAAGAAAGCATCAGTCAGACTGAAATGCAATGGTGTGCAGTTTAAGTGCAATACTGTAAATAGCAAAAAAGTAAAAACAGTTAGCAGTTAATCCTCAATGATAAAGATCCAATGATTTTCTGTTGTTTTTCATGCACTGTTGGAGTGTTGAATTTCTTTGCCAAGCACACCAGTTTTTCTACGGCAGTGTGTATTTTGTTGAGTTCAAGAAAAGTCACTCAAAACCAGGTGCCATATCCCAAGTTAACCTCCTATGTATTCAAGCAGTTTTGCATCAGGTACAGTTGTTACTTGTTGAGGAAAACATGAGCACATTTCTTTGGAAGCTGCAGAAACTTGGATAAATAAAAATAAAAATGTCTTCACTGCTCTTTCAACACTAGACAAAATCAATTTGGATTTTGGAAAATGTTCATAATGAAATCAACAAATCAGCCTTGTAATCCAAACCAAGCAGCTGTTTACAATATGATTAGCTTAATTCTGCATGTTATATGTGACATTCATCATTCATTTCCAAATAATTCAGACAGTATTTTACAGATTGTTCCAGACAAAACAGAACATTTGGATTGTTTTGGAATTCAAAGATTATTTTGACAACTTTTTAAACACTGCTGTCAGAGTTGCGCTATACATGTAGATCCGTTTAAGGTTTACGTACCTCTAACAGTCTCCAAACTCCACTTTTGTTCTAACAGACCTCCATTTACAATTGTTTATCTATGTCTCCATTTTAAATTAAACATATGGGTGTTTTATTTATTATTTTGTCTGAAAGTCTATGAAAGATGAAATAGTTGAACTACAAGTGTACATTTTTACATGGCTTTGCATTTATTTTTGTATGGTTTTTTTAAGTGTTAAATTTGAATTAGGAGGTGTGGCTGTAGTGCATTGTTTGCCTAAAAAAAATGTAGCGTGTCCGAGTTTACAAACATTTCAGGGATGGTTGAATTGAACAATACTCCATGGAATTTGTTGTACCCATTAAAACGATTATCATTTCATATGCAAGCATGCCTAAACATGAATCATCGTACAGTTTGTTTTTCCCCTTTGAATTCACAAAATATGAATGTACATCTTGTACAAGTAAACTATCAATAAAGTTATAAATATTTGTACTGGAGTTTTAAAATACTTTAAAAACTTTTTAAGATGCACATGGAAGAAACAAACTTTAACATACGTATGCACACGAACACAACATGATAATGCTTGGAAATGACTTGGAAAGACAGAAGTAACCACATTCTCAAGATGGTAAAAGCAGCTCATTACTAAATCCCTTCCCTAACATCTTGAGTATTTACCCCCTGATGCACATTCATACGCTCTCTGTATCTCACAAAGTCTTGTGCCTGGTGCTCAGCAACTGTGTCAACCTGTGGATCAACATCAATATCAGTCTAGAGTTGACATTCACACAGAGTCATGTTGGCCAGCACGGCTCATCACGTCCAATCTGAGCCGCGCACCAGCAAAGAAAATTGAGCTGCTATAAAATCCAGATGCAACTCAAATCTGGAGCCTCCTACAGGGTATAACTGTGGGGCTGTGGGGAAAGTGGGGCTGTAACGTCGTCAAATCGAAGCAAGATGGCTGTATGTGTAGTGGGAAAATAGAAGGCAAGCAGGAGATCTGAGGGATACTGTATATGTGGCATGTACAGTAATCTGTTGTGTGCTCAATTCTCAAATAGGATCTTTTCTCCTTGATTCATCTGCTGTGATTAACTTTGAGCAGATGACATGAGAAGGTCAAATGTTGGTGTATTCTCATCAGCATTTACATTTGAAGTCAACCCCCCCCACCACCGTCAACACTGCACACTCTCTCCACTTGTTCTATCCGCACATACTAAATTTTTGCATCTAAAATTATTGGCCTCTTTATTCAAGTGTATTAGTCTCTTCTGGGAGCTTAATTCCAGATGTGTGTACACAAAGTAATTACACCATGTGGTATAGTGGCCTATTGTCTGAACCCCATGCAGGAATTAGCCCAAATGGCGTCCTGTTGAGTGCAGTACCCCCTAGAAGGCCGCCGTGCGTTTAATTTGTACCTCTTTGCTCATACATCAAGATTGAGTGATATAGTCGCAGACTGATGGCTCCGTATTTACCCAGTGACCCCTCGAGCTGAGGCCTGCTGGGCCCGGTCTGGAAATAACAGCATCCTTTTATGTGTACTAATAATTAGCAAGGCACACACAGCCATCCATCAACCACCAATGAGCCATGGCTGCTTTGTCAACATGTTCAAGTACATAAAGCTATTTATGTTGGCCACAAGCAACAAATGCACAATATATTAAAGGAGAAGAGGAGTGTGTGTGTGTGTGTGTGTGTGTTATGTAGTGAGCGGCTGTGCTCTATTAAATTTACATCTAGGTTTATTGTTGGTCAGTTTTGACTTCTTCTTGTGTCTGAATGTATTTGTAGTTTTTAGAAAAGAATCAGGACACATTCCCTGTTGTCCTGATCTTCAGCGTTTGTTCTTGTCACATTTTGTTGTCCACTTCTCAGTCTGTCTGGTTTGCTCAACACGCAAGTCACAGCAGTCTGAGCCTTGGTTCTATGCCGTGCTAGCCTATGTGAGGTCAAGTGCACAGGGGTCACATGAAAATAGTTTTTATCACATTTCATTCACATAATCCCCTTTGAAATGTCACACACAACTATGATCAGATGGAATGTGAGCTGTCACACCCTCAGCACCAAGCTAGTAGTGGTGTGAAATGACAGAGCTTATGGGCCTGAGAAGACAGTGAATGTTTGGCACAAAGACATGAAGTTGGAGCTTTTCTCATGCTATATCACAATAACTCGAGGGGCTACTTGCATCAGCCTTTTGTGAAACAACTTTGTGGTTCTTAAATCCCGACTAAATCCTGTTCCGGCAGCTTCAGTTGCAGCTTGAAGTGAAGCCACCCAGAGAAACCTCAGCTGAAAACAATCGAGCGAAGTGCTGAAGTCACTACGGTCGGCCGTGGATCAAAGGCTGCCTTTCATCCCAGTTTGTTTGGGCTAGACTTGGGTTTGCTTTGTTGGGTAATGCACATAAATGTATCTGGAGTCATCAACAGTGCAAAACTATATTAAAACTAACATTTTAAGTCTGGGTCAACACTTTCTTTTTTTTTTGCATTGGAGGTGGAAACTGTCAAGAAATTCTAAGAAATTACTTAGAAAATAGAGAAATGAAAAAAACCGTGCAGAGCATTAGGTTCACATCCCGTTCAGCCGTTTATGTTACACTCATTAGCAGTTTATTTTCTATTTTAGCATTCAGCTTATGTTGTTGTAATCCAAGTAAGTAATCTAATAAAAACACAGTATTTTCTGCAGTGTAATGTCCCATCAGTATGCAGTCATTATTAAAAGTATCAGCTCCATCTGTAAATACTGAGACCTAAATATCAAAAATTATGATTTTAACAATAATTTAAGTTATAGCTTCACGTCGCCTAGGTCAGATTCCTTTGCTGCTTTTTATCACACTCATTTACTGTATGTGATTTATTTTACTTTTACACTAGCTGTTGAAAGAGACGGATATAGTAAGAGATATGAAATAGCTGCTGTTTACCATGTTTTGATTTGTGCTAAACTCTCCTGGTTAAACTGGGTTTTCCCTGTTGCAGTGTCATTGCAGCTCCATCAAGTGGGCTCGACCATTTCTGACCAGAGCGCTGTTTTTGTTCACTTCCTCTCTCGTGCCCGAAGGATCCAATTACGAATCAGGCACAGTATCAAGTTAAAGACAATGTCACATAGCTGCCAAATCAAAGTTTACTCTAATTTTACTATAAAAATAATCATATAAATGATTCATATTTAGTAACCATGTCAATTACTTTATCCACAATATCACATCATTTATTATAAGGAAAGACGACCTAATAAAACATTTACCTGAAAAAAATTTAATTATGAATGGGGCTTTGAATGATATTTTAACACGCTACAGTAGAAAAAGCAGAGGTTTAAATAATGAAGTCAATTATAATTAAATTCCATGTAGCTGCTTCAGTTTTAGTTGGGACACAAAACACAACAATCCTTATTATTAGTAAAACATGTGCTTTTTCTTTATTGTATTACTGTATATTAAGAGGGGTTTCATTTGTGTAAAATCTCCTTCATTTATGTAAATACAGGGCCTAAGACTCCACCACCTACTACGTCCTCAATAATAAATATATAGTACAATTATCACCTTTCTGCCTCTTAAAAGTAGAATTCAGATTGAACACTGGTTGAACTGACTGAACAGATGTACTTAAAAAAAAGGCCAACGACTATGTGAGACACACAGGAAATATCTGTTGTTAAAAAGTCTGTTGAGGACATTTCTGCAAAACCTGAAAACAAAAACAATAAGCTGACATGAAAGTGAAACTGCAATCAGACCACTGCCTAAAATCAAAATACAAAATCTCTATAATAAATCACAAAACTACTGTTAGGTCATTGTATGCTGTAAAATGTCACCACAGACATGTGATTTCTTAGTTAACCAACAATATCGTGACTGTGAATAGGACAAATAGTTGGATATGGCACAAATTAGCTTTAATGTATATTAGTCCCAGTAAGCACTGTAGCACAATCTGCTATGTAGTTGTTTCACGATATGTTGCAAAATGGAATCAGATTCTTTATGTGATGTGAAGAAACAAACGAACACACACACATATCATTGTCTTACAAGTTAAAAGAGAACATGTAATAAATCAGTGACTGATGATAATTTTTGTAAACACTGTGACATTAAAATAATTTTGAAGTACATAGTTGTACTTCAAACGTAGTGTATTTTACTGCGTGTGTCCTGATGACATTACAGATCAGAGTTTTGGCCCCATGTTCTCTTTGAACTGCCCACAGTCACTCAGCACATATGAACTCTATTGTCAAGTGACTTTTCTTTCAAAATAAAATTGCTTCAGTTTGAAGAAAAGAAAACATTTCTGATAAATGATGCATCATTGTTTTTCTTTCTCTTTATTCTTTCAGTATCATGAATATGGCACAAATAAACATTCAGCAGCAGCCGTTTAAAACCATAATCCTTTTTGAAATGTCCTCCACTGAAGCGCTGAGTAACAAGCACTTCACATAGAGCTGTTTTCAAAACTATGTTTCTTAAATGTCAAATCTCTTTACTGCCGTCTTCTTCAAAGCTTTTTTTTTAATTAAACATCTTCAAACCAGTATTTAGACAACAAATTCACCCTGAGAAAATAATCATTGCATATTAATGTGATCAATAATCCCAACCAAACAGTAGTTTTACTTCCAGCTGGGCTGCCTGTTTATCAGAGCTGCACTTCACTGCAAACAACACATACAGAGAACTTAGTTGATGCTGTTTGGCTTGTGAGCACAAACACTTTAGGTTATGTTCTTATTTGCAAAACAAATTCATCTAAATGGGAAAGCAAATATGATTAAGTTGAGAAATCGAAACAGATGCCAACAGCAGACATTTGTGACCCATCCCAACAGACCATCAGAGTAAATTCCAAGACTATTAGCTTAGCTCAGATTGCCGGGGGTCTCAAATTCACATTTCTCATCTCAGTGCATGTTCATTCAGCTGCACAATTAAAAAACAAGTTGTCTGAAGTGATGTTTTAATGGCATTTGTCACCATGAGTGAATCAAAAGGACAGATAAATAGAGAATATTAAATATTCTGTTAACTAGAGAAAATGAGAAGACGACAAAAATGGATTATTATGTGAACATGTTGGGTTTTCCCTAAAATATTTCAGTTTTTTCAACGTTTTTCTGAACTTTGTCACTGTGACGGTCGATCTACCAAAACTAGTCACTCAGAGCAGTTTGTGCCACGCTGAACAAAACGGGAGCAAAGGTCAATGAAATAATTTCTTCTGTTCAGCGCTCTGATCGGAGATGTCTCAGAAACTTTTAGGTTTCATGTGGCAGAGCAAAACACGTGTCTGACACAGAATAAGCTCTGATACTCTGAGACAAAGCCAAATCCTGCTACTTGCTAAATGGTTCTATCATTGATGGGGCGAATATTTTGCCCCGTGAATAACACTACTCATACTTTGATTCAAATATCTTCTCCAAAACCATCTTGGCCACATTTGCACATAAAAATAAACACAATTACATTTTAAGTGTCCTGATGTACAAAGACATTCACAGAAACCGTTTCTGGGCTAAGTCCTGCTGATGGTATAGCATTAAAATATGGTTTTGTGTATTTTTTCAGCATCGTGATGATTTGAAAGCTTTTAAGGCTTTCATTGTTATATTATGTGCTTCTCTTTGCATAATTAAAGCATTAATATACACAGCTACAACAACAACTTTGTCTAATGTGCAATAATAAATGTGTTTTGCCCCAATAAAACTTTCATCAACATAAAGGGGAAATGTGTAGTCTCAGTACATAGATACTGAACAGTAACATGCTGCCTGACAGTGTCTTTTAAAGTCAGAGTAAAGCAGTGATAAGTATGCGTGCCGAGTTTGTTACACCACAGGAAAATGTGTCATTAACCACCCACCCAAATTTTAAGGATTAAATTTTTTTTGCAAGTGTATAAAATAAAGTTTCAAACTGGTGATAAAAAAGGCAGTACTCCTCTCTAAAACACTGGGGGAATAAGTAATAAGTGATGAAGCCACTGAGAACAGCAGAACAGGTATTTAACGTCATAAGATGGTTTCATCCACATTCATAAAACTCACCAAAACTCGCTTGTAAAGTCATTATTTCAACGTTCTAGCTGTAATCTCTGTTGTTTAAATACATATACAGCATTCTGTCCTCTCCGTCCTGCTGTTATTCTGAGCTTTGTGCCACAAATCCACTCGTGGTATCGCCTCTTCTGCCGAGCGGTGACGTTTAGCCCCCGAACGCCTACGGCTCATGGGAAATGGTGTTCTTTAAAGGCCATTAGAAAATTAAATATTATATAAACAACCATATTAGATTGTTTTTATAAAAAACCTGCCATACCAATCTCAACACACCAGGCTGTGTCTTAAGGCTGGAGTTTTAATTACTACATAGTTTACAGAGTTTTCATATGTTTTTAGCAATAATTTTTTAATATGTTCAATGTGTTTAAAACCAAATCAGGGATTTTACTTTACCCGGTCTTTAATTTGTTTTCCACTAAGATATGTGATGTTGCAATACAATATTAATCAAAGCAAATGCCTGTGCTTTTAAAATTGTTTTGGTTTTGTTAAGGCATTCACAGCACATGGTTAAGGTTAAAGAAATATCATGTTGCAGTGACTTGAAGCAGGAAACAGGACTGTTTTAATTTATATATATTTATCTAAAACAAAATTGTTTTTTCTTTAACCAAACTAACCACAATACTTCCTCAATACTCTGTGCTTCATTCGTATTTTGGAATAAATGTTGGCTGTGGACATAGTCCAAGCAGCAAATAGCAAATACGTTTGTGACCACAGCCTAGTTAGGAAGACAAACTAGTACTTTCTAAGAGACAGTGTTTTTATCTCACTGAACAGATAAAAAGACAAACCTGTGCTGCTTTGTGTCCTGGGTGGCTGGGAGGAGATTTTAGAAGGAGTCTCACAGATCCAGGGCAATCAGACAGTGCATAAATGTTAATAAAAAAAACAAACAGCCCATTGCTGCAATTTGTGCTGGAAACCATGTTTAAGCGATTGCTGCTGCTCTGTACTTCGTTCACCCTGCAAACAAGGAACACTTCAGTGAAGATAATTACATGTCATTTCCAGCCTGAGGGTCAAATGCATTTAGATGCAAATGAAAACAATTTACAGTTTTGGAGTCTTGCTAATGAAATGGAAAAATGCAAATACAGAGTAAAAAAAAAACTAAAACACTTTTATTGTGATCAAACTAGAAACTTGATCTGGAAAACTAATAGGCAACTTTTTGTCAGGTTTTGGCTTCTCAGACTGAATGAGATCACATGAACAAGAGAAGAGTGACGTGGATCTTGTGTGGTCTGTCAAATAAAACAACCTGGCAGAATCATCATCATTTCATCTCTATTTTTCTTCCACCATGAAGGGAAAATAAAGCACAAATCATCTGCTGCAAATCCACAAAGAGATTTAAGTGTGGATGGACAGCTTAGGCTTTTGAGTCTCTGATCTTAACCCATAGTTTTTAAGGTCAAAAGGTCAGACCTCATTCAGATTTTCATCCTCGGGGAACATTTAGGTTGTAGAAAAAGTGATTTACATAAAATATGGTCAGCAGTTCTCTGTGTGCAGTAATGAAAAATCACTCAAGTTTCTACAGCTGCATATCAGCCAGATTTGGATTGGTATTCATAACTAAGAACTGAAAAACACACTAGTTTTTAGTAATAAAACGGCTGCTTTCCAGCAGTTGCACAATGACAAAAATAGCTGAAATTTGAGAAAGATATGTCAAAAATCAGTGGTTATACTTTAAACATTCAAAGGTAGACAAATATTGTGTGCAACACTGACAGAATGAACTGTATCACCTTACAAAATGTGACCTTGTGAATGAATGGCAATAACTGAACAATTCTTCCTAATGTTTAAATAATGTTCAGCTGCAACGTAACTCAAAATGCACCAGAATGAAGCATTTTTATTAAGGGAATGTACAAAATTATTGGACTAAGGAGGAGGGATAAACTTTAAAGTCTCACTTTTTAAAAAAGCAAGACCCTCTTTGGTGTAATTAATATTTTCTTTGAATTCTCCTACTGAGAAAAAAAATCCAACAACCATCCCCTGACATTTCAAAAATAATATGACACAACAGGCTTGGTACAATTCACTAAAAATTAAGTGAGAATGAGAAAATGAGAACAACAATTTAGCCAGCCACTAAATCACACATAACAGTGGTGGAACTAGCAATTACCAGTGTTATGACCTCTGAAAAATAATATGCACTCAGGAGAAATCACAGTCATTCACTAAGTACAGCAACTTTGGTGGGGAGAATAAACCCATAATACAATACATAATCAAGTCTTTATAAGGTGAAATGCACCTTCATGACATGTGGCACATAATTTTCATACAGGCTCTAAATTGACTGACTTTGTGCTATTTTATAAATTTCGGTTGAACGGCTCCTTGTTTTTGCCACTTCAGCAGAGATTCATCATGAGCAGTAACAAAATGAGAACATGAGAGCAATGTAACTGGTACAATAAGCCAACACAATGTGCAGCTAATTATCCAGGCTTGGCCCAGGGCACAGTCTGGAAAAATGATCTCATTTGACCAGACGGGTCGGGGCTTCTCTCTAATCACATTATAGTACAACACGATGACTCCTCATCTTTTCTTGTGGTCATTAAGAAAATAAAAACAACAACTTCACTGTCAAATTCTAAACAAGTAAAAACACTCCTGAAATCTTAGCGCAAGTTGTAACCACTGCTTCAGGATTATTTAATGATTATGAATTATGCATATTCTCCCTCTTAATAGAAAACAGATGGGTAGAAAAATTAATCTGGGCGGTTTGTGCGCAGATAATGATTTTATGTAAATCAAGACATATTGAGATGTATATTTATTTAAAACAGCAAATACAACACCCAAATTGTACTGATTGATACCTAAATAACTGAATGGTAGGTGTATGAGTAATCTTCGGTTCTATATGCAGGTGAGAATGACCTTGCATGGTTTAGGTTAAATACTAATGCACAGTTTAGAAATTAAAAATCAATAAATATACATTTGAATTCAGCAGTACTGTGTATAGCACAGTATATCACACACTTCTACATGAACTCGTGAACTCACGGATGAATCAGAACCTTTAACGCTATACTCTTGTCTTCAGTGCACTACTAAACCCAATGCATATGATAAATATGGATATAAATGCATTCAAGAAAACTAAACAATCCTCATGACAGTACACTGGGGTCATCTACAGTCATGTAAAAGAGAAATCTGTCATATACACACATATCTGACCTTTCACTCTACACTTTTTTTTTGTGCCAAAGTGCAATGCCTTAAGGGGGCATCCAGTCTACGAACAGATACTCACTCCACAATGGATTGTTTATTGCTCTCCCTTAAGGTGAAGAATATGAGAATATTTCATACAATAAAGGCAAATGGGTCTATAAATTGCCTGAGGGAAAGCCAGCTTTCCTGATTGCTACTCATCTCACTGTTTCCCAAATATTTTATGCTCTTGTGACTGGTAATCAATAGCTACACATGCAACCTCTAAGCCAGCACTGGTCTTTTATAATATGCCTAAGGAGTAGTTGTCAGTCAATGGCAGCCTTATAAATAGACTGAGGTTGGATGTGGACAGATGGATGCTTTCCCTGTCAATTGTGCAATACCACAGACCAAACAGACAGCTTTTGTTTTTTCACAAGAGGTTACTGAATTGTGGATATTATAGAATTGTGCTGTGTAAGACACTGTCTGAGTGAAATATTCTTGCAAAAATGGAAACCACAGAGAAGTTAGTCTAGATTGAAAAACAATATGGTATCGCTTTCTTATGAGTTGCTCTTACAAAGCTTTATAAGTTGTAAATAAAGGTTTGAAATAATGGTTAATAAATAATTAACTCATTTTTATCGATCAGTTATAAGACATAAATATAAACAGTTTTTGGTTGTCAAACTGTAAAAAAAATAATTTGGGTATTTATTATTTGCAGTTTGTGCTCTATATTATTCAATTCAATTCAACTTTATTTATATAGCGCCAAATCACAACATAAGTCATCTCAAGGCACTTTACAGTGTAAG
>JAUMHL010000014.1:6851657-6883934 GCA_032362345.1 Sandelia bainsii
AGAATTTGTACAGAATACGCACAAATTGACAAATACGCAAGAGACTTAATTCTAATTCTCCCATTCAGTGGTTGGTGCTTGCTATACAGTGTCCATTTAGTGTGGTCCCTATAGAAAGGGTTGTTGATCAACTAAAAAGGAAGGTGCTCCCCACTATAGTCAACATTTGCTGTATTTCAATACACACAAAGTCTGGCTAGGCTTCATCTCAGCCTCTATTTACTTATACTGGGAGAGCCATATAGGAAATATTTGGACACTGCTTATTATCCAGGATTGACTTGAACCACTGGAGTCCGGAGGAAGTTCTGTCCGTATTTTTATGTTTGTTGTGTTTCTTGACTCTACTAATGTCAGTGACCCTTGGGAAGAGCATATTCTAAATTCAAATTCAAGTCTGTAAGTGTCCACTTCTGTCTTTGCACTGCTTCCAATGAAAGCTGTTGTCTGAAAATAAAAAGAAATCACTTCTCTGCAGAAAGTGGACACTGGTGAGTTTCCAGTGCTGGAATGACAAGGATGTCTGTCTGTCTGTCTGGATGTTTGAAGCAGGCTCAAACTAAATGAGAGGCCGTGAACAGTGGAAAACTAACGCTCTTTGAAGTGCGTTATTTTGTGACATGTTGTATTCATTGGTGGATCTGAGGAAGAGAATTAATGAAAGACGATTAAAAAGTGACTATAGTCCAAACACATCCAAACAATAAGAATTAACATATGTGACTCCTAAACTCAGCTTCAGTCCAGCAGAATTTGCTCTAAGATGAGAACAGTAGAATTAAAGCTGCAATAATCAAGATACTTTGTTTTGTTTTATATATTTTATTATACAGTGCTGTGAGTTTTTTACCCTAATACTTCCTAATTTTTTTTATCTTTTTGCATATTTGTGACACTTACATGATTCAGACGATCAAACAAATGTTAATGTTACACAAAGATAACCCAAGTGAAGATAAAATGCAGTTTTTAAATGATGATTTTACTTATTAAGGTGCTGTCATTTCTTTCTGGGTTTATATAGTTTATATATTATATAATATAGCTTCACTGCCCTACAAGGCTTGTTCTCAACCAGCACCCTCCGTGCTCTCTCCTCTCCCCTCCTATTTATCAGTTTGACCTGGTGGGGTCCAACTGTGTCGGCTCCCACACCTGTACACCATTTCACCCTCACGGTTCCCACCCTAGAAGCACGTTGACTGACAGCTGCACTTCAAAGATCTGCTCCCTCTCCCGCTTTCATGGTTATCATCTGTTCTGGGAGTTGTGTGGTAGAAAGAGTGAACATCTCAGGCAGCTGGTTTTGTTGTGGGGCCAATTTGGATGATTGGCCTTGAAATGCAAGCTGAAACGGGCTTCCCTGTGTTCCTTTAAAGTGACCCGTGCCCGCCGGTGTAGTGTAAAATTATCCTCGCTGTGTTTGTGTTGTGTCAGATGTGGTGACTGGCAGAAACTGTTAGTAATTGTCTAAGTGCTCCAGTGTGTCAAAACTGTCCGTCACTCATCCCAGCACAACCCCCCCCCCCCTTCCTTAGCTCTGCTTCTTCAGCTTCTCATAATATTTTCACTGAACTGCAGAGGACAAACTACTTTTAGTGATGAAGTTGTCACTTTGGTGCTTTTGCTAAGAAAAATATTTTACCTTGGGAAGAACACACAACCAACTGACATGTGTTCCTGCTTTTTGGGAGAGAAAAAATGAGAGAGGCATACTTGTTCTTTCTTTTGTTCTTTGATACTTTTACAAATTCAAGACTATGAGCTTTTCTTGTCATAACTCATTGAAGTCGAAGCTAACCTGAATATGACATGAAAATACAACTGTTAAAGAATGGACACACGTACATACTCTCTTATGTACACACTTAAAATGGAAACTATCGAATGAATGCCTTAATAGTACAGCATCATGAAAAGACAGAGGAGTTTAGCTTCTCTGCTTGGAAAATTATTTAAAGGCATTTAAACACATCATCAGCTTCCACACACATTTACACACAACACATAAAGGCACTGCAGTGTAAAAGCCTGAAACTCAGGTGTATCTGATTAAGTCCATGAAGTGTAAATTGCTGCGGTTATTAAGATTCCTGTTAATCAGGGGTTTATTTAGGCAGACAGACTGAGTTTATTTTAAAACATGGAGCATGGTGGTGAAGTTTAGCCACTGCAGCGCTTCATCTTTAATTTGATTGCAGAGGGGTATGCTGCTTGTTGTTGCAATGTGGAAGTCGTTACCTGCACTGTAGTCATGTAATATCCATTAAATATTTTTATGACTAAATGTATATTTCTCACCCTTTTGTCATAATACACAGAATAAATAAACTGTGTAGTAACTTCTTTTTAATAGCCATGAATTCAGGCGATCTTTATCAATATTGGATTTTATTTACACTAACCTGGCAACGCTGGCATTTTTGTTGACACCAGTGGAAGATGTAGCACCACTGTTTCACTCTGTGTGTTAGACTAACATACTGCAGTATAGCCTAGTTAGACTATCATCTCATTTTGTTGTGCAGTGGTGTTCTCAGTCCAACAGTCAGTGACAGTGAGTGCAATATATGTGTTTACTGATGTTACCAGAATATTTCAAATGCCATTGTAAGTATTGTGCTATGAATAAAATGCACAGTTAACGTTAATCAATTTTTATTGAAACTATGATGTATAGTAATGTATTGCTTAGTATAGCAATACTGTTCGTGATTACTTTTTCTGGTAAGGGTAATGGTAAATTAAGGGTAAAGTATAACTACACCTTGAAATTCAATTATCACATTACATTACGTTACTTTTGGGAGTTGGCTTTTTGCCATACTACCGGGAATCTGATGGATGGATCAGTGTTCAGTGCCTGCCTCCATGTGCACTTGTCAGTGAAGCTATTGTTAAGATAGTTGTTGATAGTCAGTGAACCTCAAAACTACTAATTTTCTATTTCTTTTAAGAAATTACACGTGGCTGTGGAGGATTCACTATTGTGTAATTTTTCAATGACAATGAGTGAGAAAAGTAAGTAATTGATTGTTATTTGCCAATCAGTTTTTTATCTGAATCTTTGGATCTGGTGACCTATGGGTTTGCGTATGTACACTTCTTGCTTTATGAAATTAACTGAGCAAACCTATGTGAAAGCAGAATAAAGACAACAAGTGTAAGTTTGAACTGACTGAGTGTTGAATCATTGCTGTTATGTCAATCACAAAGAGAAGCAGATGTTTATTCATATCAAAATGGGGCTTAGTTGGTTAATGCTGTCCAGTTACTGCTTCCAAATGCTGTCAAGTGCCAACATCATTTTTCAAACTTGTGATTTAATGGGCAGTTTGCTCTGTGCTCTTTATCCCAGGCTGCTCAGGATGCAGGACTGCATGTTAGTCACAGCATGTTAACCCCCCCCTTCCTGTCCAAACACACCTTCTGTGCCTTCCTCTCAGGAGGAGAAAAATCATTCGTTATTTTAATGGGTGTCAAATATGTTTTCCAAATCTACTAAAAGGTTATCGTTGTTACACGTGGACAAGTGCTTATATCTGAATCAATGTTAACTTTGTTACTAGGGAAATTTACTGCCTTCCCAGGCCAACCACGGTGCACAAATTTAATCGCCATGTTTTCACAAAGTGCAGCTTGAGGGCGATTTATATGGCCGAGGTGACTGACTGCTCTTTGATTGAGCAGGAGAAAAAATACATATCCGAGAGGTGCATGAAGGCATAAATAACACTCTCTGTATTTTCATTTGAATGTCTGACACATGACGATTATGTATTGTTATTGTTAGAACGGCAGGGGGGTGGGGAATTAGGGGTGCGTGGTGGCAATGTGGTAATATCAATGAATGACATATGACTCTGCAGACAACCTCTGGTGGTTTACACAACCAGAAAACTTATTTAGCCCACCTCAGACCACATCTTACACTCTGGTCACTTCTCACCTGACACTGCGGAAGTCTTGCCCTTCTTACAGTGATCACTGTATGATGAAATCGAGGGTAAAAAAGCCACAATTTGCTGAAAAAAAAAGATGAGAGAATGAAAAAGAGACAGAGAAAGGCGAAGTAAGAGCGAGAGTACTGCTGTTACTCCAGTGCCGAGACATCACTATTTGTCTTGGGCAAGTTAGCTTTATCTAATAAAGTGTCTTTGTATTAAGATGGATACTTCAAACGCTCTTTTGTCTCTATAATCACAGAGGAGGGAGGCAGAACTCACACATTCCTCGCTCAATTTATTATTAATAAGTACATCAGTGGGAGAAAGATATCCTGGGGACCAAAACACCCGCCGAGCGCAACATTCATCAAACGTAAACGAATATCACAATACACAGGATACAGAGGCTCCAATAACAGATAATTGATGAGAAAGGTCTTTGGGTGCACTGGATCACTGTTGACGGTTATCATTATATAACATCATTTCATAGTTTACACCAAATGATGAACTGTTTGTTGAAGGGAAACATTTTTGCTGCCTTCTGTATGCAATTAAGTGGTCTGTTTGTGGGAGTGGGGTCATTTTGTGCTCTCGTGATTAAACTGTGGTTAGTAGCATAACTGCGTCCACTCAATACTTCTGTTTTCTCACAAGACCTTAATCTATTGCAACCACAGCAATTACCCTTCTGACAGGATAACAAAACACAAACAAACAACATGATCACATCCAAGGCTAAAAAAAACCCCACTAACCTCTTCATCTTCTGCAAGATGAGGCTTTGAAATTTGTTTTCTTTTTAAGATGTTGACTAAAATCTCAGTTGTAAGTTGATGAAAGATGCTAAATAAGATACAAAATCTTAGATGTACAAAGATAATTTAGGGAGATGTTTTTGCTAATATCTCCACTCTTATTTGTAAGTGATAATGAAGCTCTATTCTGCAAGACCCTGACAACAGGAAAGCACTATTTCAGATGACAGATGGGACCAACTGTGTGACTATCATAATAGGACACTCCCCACCCTGCTGCACAACCTGTGCTCCGGTGTTGGGTTTCTGACAGCCAGTAGCAGCGCTGACACATGTAACTATAGGACCTGTGTCTGAGGGCAGGAATTCAATCAATAAAACTCGCCTCTCGACAAGATATACCATGTTACAGC
Organism: Sandelia bainsii; assembly: GCA_032362345.1. Classification (NCBI taxonomy): domain Eukaryota; kingdom Metazoa; phylum Chordata; class Actinopteri; order Anabantiformes; family Anabantidae; genus Sandelia; species Sandelia bainsii. Next base: position 6,856,776 of record JAUMHL010000014.1, read on the forward strand.
AGAGACGCTGAGAGACTGGGTGAACCATCTGTTCCTTTCTTTACCACACTGCCCCTGTCACATGTCAATCTGTGCTGCTAATGTCCAATATATTGGGTTATCATTCATATACTTTAAACCACCTTCGCTGGCTTTAGGTAATGAAGTTGTAACTCAATTGGGCTTTGGTTTACCGTCCCCCGGTGCCTGCTCTCAAATCGGCTTGCATCTGTCTCCCTCCCCCTCAGGGACCTGTGTATTGCTGTGGAGCCATTGTCACTTTTCAGGTGATATGACGTTACAATAGCATTTCATTAAGCAGCTACGTGTATGGCTCATCAGAAAACCAAGAGCAGGATTAATTTACTTTATTTTATGTTGCTCCTTGACTTCCGTTATTCTCCTCTTAATTGAGATGCCCTCTCAAACTGGTTTACAGTCAAGTAGATGCATGAGCGAATTCGTCACAAGGGGAGGTTTGGAACACAACAAAATAATAAACAAAATCATTTCAAAGGCAAATTTTCTGATTTGACCTGTAGAGCTTCTGAGGACTCTTGTTCTTGAACAGCCTCTACATAATCAACGCTGCTTTTGAGGTGAATACAGTAATCATTTGGTAGACAACCTCTGAGTGCCTTAGACTGAACCTCCCACATAATGAGAGCATCATTAGTCACATCCCTACATGTTTTGCTGAAGTCTAACAACTCAGGAGGTGTTGCGGATGTTTTTTTTTTTTTAAATACTATTTTTGACTAAAATGATATTACCTAGTTTGAGTTTACAAGGGAAAATGTCATCACCCTTTTCATACACTGTAAGCTTTTGACATTTCTGAAGCTGTGACATTCAGTAGAAAATGCAGAACATGAAGAATATGAGTTCTGGTTTCTAAGCTGTGAAGCAGATTCTATAATAACAGGATGTCTCTTAAACACAATTTGTCATGAAACACGTAACTTATAGAAGATTTGAGAATACTATTATGATCTGAATGAAGTCCCGCAGACTTATTTTCCTCAGTCCACATAATCCTGGTATTTTCCTCATTGGGACAATTTTTCATTCAGGGTATGATAAGGTTGTCCATTGTTTCAGTGGTGTGCATAATTCTGCTCTCATAAGAATATGAATACTTCCCCATCTGTTTGGTGTTAGCTTTCAAACCGCACTTAGCTGCAAACCCACAGCCATGTAAGACATCTACTGTTTAATTAGAAAAAAGAAAGGAAAAAGTCAGAATAACATTATACAGCTATAAAAGAGTCTTGCCAACAATAACATTATCGCTTGACACGCAGCATGTCAAAAAACCCAGTTTCATATCAGAGTAAAGAGAACCGACCTTTGAAGAATGTGTGTGTGTGTGTGTGTGTGTGTGTGTGTGTGTGTGTGTGTGTGTGTGTGTGTGTGTGTGTACCACCGATTTTAAAGCTTCAAAGATCGCTTTTAGGATACCACAAAAGAATAACCTCTGACACCCAAACAAACAAACATAAGCCACATTTAAATAGCACAAGTTGGAAAAGTCTGAAAGCTCACTTCTTAGGTGCATGTGTGTGTGCTGTATGTGTGTGTCATAAAGACCAGGGACATGTCTATTATGTGCAGTTTGATTAAAGCATGATGGCTGGTGTCCAATCTGCTTTCCAAGGGAGCGCTGTGACAGCCAGCAGCGCGTCTACCTGCTGCCTGCTCTGCGTGTTAGGTGATTTACGGCTGACTCCCTCAGTTTATGTACTGCCTTATTTTCATTTCTACCCCGCTGAGTGCCAGGTTCAGAACTGCTGAAGAAATATTATGCTTTGGTGACAAAATACAGTGACAGCCATCTCCCAGCCTTAAAAGAGTGCCAGAGTGTTTAACAGTACGAGAGCCTGGGAAACAAGGCGAGGTTGAAGGCATCTGTAAGCACGCGGCCCACTGAAACAACCATTTGATCTAAACCAGCTCTGATTGGGTGGAATGATGTTTATAGCCGAGTTAGAATCTACTTTCAATTAAAAAAATGACACGGGGGGGAAAGGGGAGGTTTGTAAAACAGACGGTAAAATTTATTGAACAACTTTTACTAGGGTCTTGTCTGAGAAACATGTGGCGCACAAATGAAATGTTTGTTTCGACAGACGGGTTCGCCTGCAGACGAGCAGGTAACTTGACGCCAGGGACTTTTTCATTAACCCCGAGTTCAAACCCTGCTGCTGTTTCAGGCTTTTATGGGGAAGCAACAATTTGATGTAAACGGATGAATATAAATACCACTGTTGTTCAAGCAGCGCCATGTTTCCTATTCATTCTAGCCTGTTTTCTCCTTTACAGGAACTACTCTGAGCTGTAATGAGGTGTTGTGGCGTCCTGAGGCGTTATCATTTGCCGCATTATTATTTCAAAAGCTTCGACAACAGCGCTGTCTCTGATGCAATTCTCATGCATATGGAAGGTGTTCCAGTGACTTCATATCCTGGTTTTGAGGAGTAGGCGACCCTTCACTAAATAAAATGAGTGATCACAAATCTAATGAGGCAAATGAATGTTTGGAGCAGTTGGGGCAAGGTGTCAGATGGACACACTGTTTTCTGCAATTAGCCTCTAGCTACATGTGCATTGCTTGTTTTTATTTAGATAGCACTGAAACCAGCACCAGTTAATATGAATCTGAAGCTACAAAAAAACCCACCCACCTCCCTGCATCTGAGACCGACTATAAATAAAGATTGTCATTGTAACCTAATCAAATTATGAGACGTATTTTGGTTTGGCTGTCAGTTGTCTAATGCTCTCCGTCTCTCTCTCTCTCTCTCTCTCTCCCTCTCCTTCTCAGCAGACGAAGTGAACCAAAGTGAATCCCCTGAGGTCCTCTCATCTCTCTTCAGGAGCTGCCGACTCTCTTCTCTTTATGGCACACCCAGAAGGATTAAGCACAAATGGCATTCACATGATTTCAATAAGCTCAGGGAGACAAGAACCAGCCTTTCAGCACATTAGCGTTTTTGCTGCAGAGGACACAAAGCAGACACCGAACAACTGCGGGTGAAGAAAAAGAACACACGGTTAATAATGATCATAATAATAGACCAGTCTGGCACTGCTGAAATGGAATTCCACTGGCCCAAAAATGCCCCACTAAGTAGTGATGTCATCAATAATTGCCACGATTGGGTTAGACATGAACCTAAGGTCGTAAAAGGTGACCTCCTGGGGAAAAGCCAGACTTGTGGCCTTTCAAAAATGCAATGAAAAAAGTTGTACTGGATAAAGTCAACATGTGACAGGTCAACCGTAAGCATTTGTTGAAAGGCACAATCCAGGATCCAAATGTAAGCAAAACAATCTCCTCTCACTACCAATAGTCAAACACGCACTCAATCACCCTCAACTGCATTGTCTTTTCATGCACTTCTATGTAGTTGCCAACTTCTCTGATGTTGTAAAGAGATTTATAATTTCACTAGTTAAAACTGCTGTAATTTAAGGTGTTCCTTGCATTTTTCCAATCTCTATTTGGGGTTTCTGGTCTACAACTTTAACACAATTGTCCTGGGTCAGTCTTGCCATTCATTTTCAGCAAAATATCTGTAATAAAACTATTGCAAAACAAAACCATCCAGCACCAAATGACATCTACTATGTTCATGTTATCAACTAGCTGACGAACACAAGAGGTGGAAATGTTTAATAGGCAACCGCTGCATCCTAACAAGTACTAAACTACACTGTACTGTTGGAAGGCTGAATCCAAAGTCGTAATCTGAAAAGTATTTAGTGACTACAACTGTCACTAAATGTAGTGGAGTAAATGAATCACTATATTTCAAGGGGAATACTTGAATGAATGAAAATATTCAAGTACCACTACTTTAAGTACTTACTTTACTTTCTTCCCGTTTATTTGGGGATATACAAAAATACTAAAACATAAAAAAACAAGTTTGTCATATCAACTTTTAAAGATGTCAATTTTAAGTTTAAAGCTTGTTTCTGAATTTTTAAAAAATCAGGACAAACAGGTTTAAGAAACAAAATGTTAAGTTTGTATAATTATCTCATAATCTCAAATTGTATATGCAAATTTAGATGGGCCAAAAATGCATTCATCCTTTATGACTGCACAGATTGATTTTTAACTTCTGGCTCCTACTGTTACATAAATAAGATCAATTTGAAGAGTAACGCTGAGAACGAACAAATTCTTGTCACCTCATTAAAGCAATTTCAACAGTGAGCATGTCAATATGGGTCCTTCATTTCCAACATCCTTTTTCTTCTTCTGCTTTTTTTTCCCTACTGTTTATGTCATTTTAGTTTTCATTATTGGGTAATGTCCTTTCTCCCTCTTTCTTTCCTTTCTCCCCTGTGAATGTGACTCATCTAGCTGGGTGAATGTAGAAAGGCATAAGGTCTCCTCTTTCCTTCCTTTCCCTCCTCCCTCCATTCACTCTTGCACTGTCAGTGATTTTTCATCGCCCTTGTTGGGGCTGTTTTATGCATTGTTTCCCTGATGCAGTGATTGATGTCAGAGGCTGGTAATCTCGGGGAATAAGAGGCTGGGTGGTGGTCGCAGAGTCCCCTCTGCCTCTGACACGTGTCGCTTGAGCAGTGGTGTGCCGAGCCGCGCTTAGGGGCCCCGCTTGGCCACGGCCACTGCTGAGGCTGCTCACTCAGCCAGCCCTCATTTCCATTTCAATCTCAACCTCATGAATGCAAAAACTCTGGCCGAAAATTAATAACACCACACAGGGGAAAAGTGGGCGCAAGGGAGAGGGATGGAAAGACAGAGAGAGAGAGAGAGAGAGAGATGGAAAGGAGAGTAAAGAAAGAGAATGCAGATCTGGGGTCTTTTTCACCCCTTTTGTTCCTACAAAAGTGCCCCTTATTTTATTCCCTTCTCTCTTTCACCAGGATCCTCCAATGAATGGCATTACAGACAATGCCATATCCAGAGTGACACAAATTTATTTCAGTTGCAGCGCCATAGTGTATTTCCACAGAACCAGGGGCGATTTGTCTGGGGACAATTTGGTTTCCATAAAGGATTTAAATGGTTTCTGTGGAGATAGTGGGGTGAAATTTAATTTGTTTCTCATTTACTACAGCAGGTATGAAAAGGAGAAAAATTGGACGGCTGATGGGCTAAAAATTGGTGCTGTCCCTCTGCTGTATCCCCAAAGGACCAAGGCCCTGCATCATATAGATTGAGTTCGACCCCCCCAGCCCTCACACAAACCAAGCCAACACACGTACACACTCATACACACACACTCAGCCTGCCTCCAGCCTAGAGAGCACTGTAACCTTAAACCAACTTAAACAGTAACCTTTGGGGAGGCTGCCAATCACTCCTAAAACAACGTTTCCATCGATCGGCCTGTCTGTGTGATTTATGGCCTCATTTTACACTAATTGAGAATTAGAGGGCGGATTAGTGGGCCTCAACACTTCGGCCTGATATGCACTCTGAGCAGTGTAATCTGTCACACTGGGATGTCCGACACTCTCTTACTCACAAAGGAGGAGAAGAGGGAGGAGAGGGAGGGGGGTCCTTTCTAATTGAATTTCCAGATAACACGGAAATTAATTTGACACCAGTGAAATTTGACTACAGCTCTGTGCTCTCTTGCTTCCCCAATGTGAAATGTCTGTGTTTCTACTCGTTCTTTCTCTTCCCTTTTTCTCTGTGTTTCTGCTGTGCCTAGCAAACACTATTGATCCGAATCACTTTGAGTTGAGGGCTGTCTGAAGCATGGAATCCCTAAATCATATTTGTGCTCATATTAGGGCAGTTCATCTGCTACCATCTTCAGCAAGATAAAGAATATTACCTTTCATTTTGTTTGACTGTTCAGATTACCTTTTTTCCCCTCCCTTTCTTTCTTTTTGTGGAGGGGAATCTCCTTTCCCAAGGCTGGCGCATGCATGCAGGCGAATGCCCAGAGTCAACAGTTGGAATTGAATTAAGGTCCCGACTCGCCAGGTCCATTGTCTGGGTAATTTGTCGTATAAGTGGCAAAATGAAAGCACTCTCCACGGTTCTCTGAGCACCTGCTGTTGTGTCACTCATCACTGCAGATACGGAGAGCGAGAAAGAGGGAGAGCGAGCTTGAGCGTTTCAAATGTTATCAAAGATCACATGTTAAATTGCTTTGCCATAATCAACTCAGATGTCACTGCAGTGCTTTTTGTCAAGGATGACATCAAAATAATCAACAGCTGTAAAGAGTTATGTCAAACCGAAAGACCTGCATGAATGTGTAAAGTACATATTAATACTGTATTGCATGGAGCACTCATGGCCTCTTTTTGTAATTTGGTGCAATTTTCAGTGATGCAAGAACTAGTGTGTACCCAAAGCATAAAGTCACACACAAAGTACTAAGTATACAGAATACGCATTTCCAGTGACATTTGATACCAAGTGATTCATATTACTCTTATATATCTTCAGCTTGTGCACAAGAAAGTTGCTGCTCATCAAGTTAAAGGAAAGTTTAACCACTTCATATGAAGTTGGGTGGTTGGATTAATAAAAATGCAACGTATTTTATAAGAAAATCTTAATCTGCAAAGTGTCTAGAAGCTATAGCTGCCAAATAAATGTAGAGGAGTAGAAGAGAAGCATATTTTTCTCTGAAATGTAGCGGGGAATACATATAAATGGAAACATTCAAGTAAAGTACCACTATCTTAATTGCTTTGTTACATTCCTTCATTGGTTATTTGAAGTGCTAACACATAAAATGATCTAACCTTTTAACTCCACTATGTATCAGAAACCATTTCTTTGTAGCATGTATTGTGTGGGGGTTAAGTTTGCACACAAGCTCTTTAGCAGGCTAAGAGATGCATTTATCTGCGTAATGAACTTTGGACACCAGCTAACTTAATCCCAGTAATGCCTGCGAGAGTCAATTAGTGCAACTAGATTCAGTGCAGTATTTATCTAACAGAGCAGACCCAGCAACTACACACACCAGAACACATGCACCGTATTGACCATCTTCATCTTATCTTACTGCTAATGGGACCGCAGGGCCCATCATCAACTCTTCTCTAAAATACAGCGTTAGTTGTTTTTTTTAAGCCTGCCGGGAGTTTTGAAATTGAGTAGCTGTTGATTTGCAGCACTAACAAGTCTTTTAAGAGTTGATTTTTCCTCCCCTGATCATTTCAGTTTGTGATCTTATGAGCATGTTAACCTGCATTCCCCTCAATCAATGCTCGCAGGATATTATGAGCGTAGCACACAGGTGACAGCATATTACTAGACCTGTAACAAATACCTCTGGGATCTTCATCTCCCCTATGACAGGGTCTACTATCTGGAGCAGGAGCGTGTATAGAGAATAATAAATGACAGGATGTGATAAGACGAGGCTGTTAGCAAGCACGGTCATGGTCTACATTGCCCCTCTTGTCTCTCCAGGGACGTGAGTATGCGTGTGTCTTTGTGCATGGATGAATGTATGTGTGTGTGTGATCCAGCTGTGCTCTCACAGAAACCTGTTTAACTTTTGCAACAGTGTCGGTGGTGGCCATTGTCTTGTAGCAGGCAGCACACGGTGGGTTACAAAGGTCTCTATCTGCCTGCTTCCTCATTTCTTATTCAGACCCACAGGGACGGAGGGTGAAGAGGGTGGAGGGAGGAGAGGGGGTTGGAGGGTGGAGCGGAGGAGGAACAGGGGGATAACTGAGAGGCTGATGGAGACTAGGTGACAGGTTGGAATGGGCCATCAATAGATCCATCAGGCGGGTAATTTGGAGCGCGCTTAACATACATCAGTGGAGTCGTAGGAGCTGGTATCTGTCTTGTCGTGGAATCACAGTAAATAACAGTTAAAAATGGTGTCAAGCTTGACCTGGCTGACCCCCCCATGCGCAGACACACACACACACACTTTATTCAATGCAACAGAGCAGCAGTGGAGCTGGCTTAGGTGGGAAAGGATTAACACATAGATTAACAACATCTATATTCACACATGCAAGCATGCAGTCACCAGTAGACACATTCTCTAGATTTATTACACAGAGTAAAACATTTCAAGCCTTTTTTTGTTTTCATTTAGATAATTACGGCTTACAGTTCATAAAAATCAAAAATCCAGTAATATTTGATTATTTCGTAAGATCAATCAAAAAACGATTTACAATACAGAAAAGTCCAGGTTATGAAAAGTATGTTCACTTATACAATCAATACTTGTTAGGGGCACCATCGGCAAAAATTACTTCATCAGTGCAGCGTGGCACTGAAGGCAATCAGCACTGTTGGCACTGTTGAGGTGCTACTGAAGACCAGGTTGCTTTGATACCAGCCTTCAGCTTGTCTGTATTGCTGTTTCTCATCATCCTCTTGACAACACACCACAGATTCTCTATGGGACTCAGGTCAGGTGAGTTGACTGATCAAGCGCTGTAACGTCATGGTCAGCAAACCACTTAGTGGTAGTTTTTGCACTGTGGACAGGTGCTAAGTCATGCTGGAGATATCTCCATAAATTTTATCGACAGACAGAAGCATGAAGGACTCTAATATTTCCTGGCAGGTGCTGTGTTGAATTTGGACTGGATAAAATACAGTGGACCAACACCAGAAGATGACATGGCTCCCAAAACATCACCACTGTGGAAACACTGGACTTGGATTCTGTGCTTCTCCAAATATCCTCCAGACTCTGGGACCTTGTTTTTCAAATGAAATGCAAAATTTACTTTCATCTGAAAAGTTATTTTTCTCCTTAGTCCTTAGGTAAGACGCTTCTGACGTCGCCTTGGTTCAGGAGTGGCTTGATTCTAGGAATGCAACAGTTGTAGTCCATTTCCTGAAGACATCTCTGCGTGCTTGATCCACTGACTCCACCCTCACTCCACTTCTTGTTAAAGTCTCTCACTCTTCTTGAATTGGCCTTGCTTGACAACTTACGTAAGGTTGCAGCCATCCCTTTTCCTTCCAGTCAACTTTTAATGTCTATGCTTTCATACAGCATTCTGCAACAGCCAGCCCTTATAGCGATTACCTTCTGTGGCTTACCCTCAATGAGGAGGGTGTTGATGATCGTCTTCTGTGTACATCAGCAGTCTTCCCCATGATTGTGGTTGTATGTATTGAACTGAAGGGAGATACACACATCATTTATACTGTATGAATAGTAATTTACAAAGGAAATATTCAAATTTTTTGAGATACTGGATTTTTGTGAAATTATAAGACAAGAAGGCTTGAGATATTTCACTTTCACTGTAATGGATCTATGAGGTTACTTTTGAATGAAATTACCAAAAATTCGCATATAATACTTTTTCATTCTATATTTTCTATATTAAATATTCAAATATTTTGAGATGCTCTTGTGTAATACTTTACCAATACTAATTTTAATGAATAAAGACATAATTATGCCAGTAAAATTAAATAAAAATACAGTAAATCAAATTTGTTACATTTTCATTCTTTATTTCGTCTGGTTTATTAGTGTTCAGCCACATTTTAAGAAGATTTGATTTAAAGACTAGAAATGTAATAGTAGCACACAGAATCATTTGCTTGAGTAAGAGACTTTAACGCTCAAGTAGAGCTAGTTCTTTTCATTGTAGGAAGTTATATGACAGGGAAAATCTTAAGCATAAGAGCAAACTGGCTCCTAAGTACCTTGACAAATAGAGAAAACAAATGCTGTAAGAGCTTTGAAAACTGGGTATAGCACCAGAGGGCAGGCAGATAAGCCTCATCCCTGTGGAAGATGTGTCTCCCTTTGTGCAAAAGTGAGTGTGTGCGCGCTTATAGTAAGGCATGTGACTATAAAAGTGAAGCACCTTAGGCTAACTGCTGTTCCTGCCACTCACACTCCCCACTAACCTTTCGAATACACACCATCCAGTCTTAAAGGTGTCATCTCACATTTTGGGGTAATTCAGTGAGATAATGCAGCAAATCTCAGTGACATTAAGCTGCGCTTCATAACACTGATTTCTAATATTTACAGCTAAAAAAAAAATTGTGGTTACATTCTAGCTGGTGGGCCTCCTAGTTCTGTAATATGCTGATGACATTAGAACAAACAATAAGGATTTCACTGTAGATCTGCAACTACCAGCTTGCAGTAATGCAATGAGGTCCCCAAATCCAACCAAAATGTCTTGTGCACTCTATTTCTTTATTAGGAAAATTTGAACTACTATAAGCTTGTTACCTGGTATAAGCAGTGCTGAGGAAGCTACCTTGAAAGCATAGATGTGCAAGCTACCAATTATGTCATGCCAGAAGGAGCTGAACTACAACAAAGCTACCCTAAGGAGAAATCTAGTTTGGTTAACTAAAGCTACATAATTATAACAAAATATAACCACATAAGTAATAAAACATCCCATGCCAGCAAAAATACCAGTTTCAATACATGTAGTTCACTACTCCCTAACACTGCGTTTAAGTAATATAATCAGACATACAACCGTGTGTACACATTGTGCTCACTGGCCAGAAAAAAAATACAACAGATGCAGTAAGACAACTGACACAGAATTTACTTCTGAACCCAGAGTCAGATTTTCTTAATCATGAACTATCATCAGGGTTTTGATCTGCTCATCATGGTTTGTTGATGAACAGATACAAGTACACAGACACACCCAGAGGAAAAAAACTGAACCAAGCAACAACTCTGACTTGTTCTTCTGTCCTGTTGAACTTGTTATAGTCCTCCTGGCCCTGCTTTAATTAAACCCAATTAGCTAGTCAAGGTTCCCTGTACACTAATACGCTTACTCTAATACAATTTGGCCTCTGCTTTTAGCTTTACGTGCGTGTAGCTACCTTAATCAAAATTGTCAGTTAAAATGAAACTACAGCTTGAGTAATTAAATTTAATTGGCTCTTGTCACTTCTTATGCTGGTGGTGTTTTGATCCTTGTTGAGTTTTTGTTGCCTCTGCTTCATACTGAGCTTTGTTACAGTCTGTGGCCCTGAACTTACCAGGGCCAAATGCATTTAGACCCTGTCAGACCTGAAAATGCTTTGAACTCTATCAGATTAGTGTATCAAAAACAGCCTTAGTTTGGCATTAGATCATCAGTATTTCCAGACTATATCTTGAAACACTGAGCCTCACTATGGGAGCGTTGAAAACTCCATATTCAAATATTGTAAAAAAGCACAGGTGTTTTACATTAACAGATGTGTTCTTCTTGGTGGCGAAATTGGTTTTATAAATAGTAGATAATAGCAAGTTGTGCCTGTTGACTCTGCTGTGCACATTATCTGTGTGTAAGTGGTTAAAACACACAGTAAGGATCTATAATATTACTTTCAATTGATCTGGTGCAATATTTTTCAGTAAATGTTTATTAATGTTTTTCCTTGTTTGTGCTCTAAGATGAATTGCCACTTCAAAAAAGAAAACCACCAAAGCCTGGCTTGAAATTACATTTTCATGCAGCTGCACTTGACTATTTTCTCACAAAACTCAGTGATTTGATGGCTCATGAGGGAGATAACAATGACTGCTGACATCTCCATACATTGTGCTTAACGCAGAGATACGGAAAGCCAAAGGTGGAATAGCTTTTCTGGAGCACTGGTTTCGTGGCCAGGTATTTGTGTTGCCAGAGGAATGAAAAATCTAAATGGAGTGGTCAGGATGGGCTTGGCAGCATTGGAGTGACCTCTTAACCTCCAGACTTGGAAGAATATGGAGGAAGTGAACATGCAGCCATGGTACCTAAGGCGGGAGTGGCGAATCTTTATTCACTGAGAGCTGCTTGCTGCTAAAGCACATTCCCTTTCAATCCATTAGAGCTCACCGTCCCCTTCCCCTTCATCACACAGTGCACCCCTTAATTTGACAATGACAAAGAGCCACTTGCAGATTTTAAATTTCATAATTTTAATCTGTCAAGTCTGACATTTAATTAGTGGCTTCCTAACCTGTGTCTGCCTCGCTCTCTGAAGGGCACCGTTTGTTCTGAGAGCGCTGCGCAATCTCTCGGCGGAGGAGAAGAGAGAGTGGATTAATATATATGTACATTACCAGCTGCTGCAAAAACAATACACAGAGAGGGAGGCCATTAGGGCCTAATGCAGACAGATGAGGTTAATAACATTTGGGAAGTGTTGCTCTATTAAGCAGAGCACTGATTAAGACCTGAGTGGGATCCCCCTTCATGAGGTGCTGATTGGGACCCGGGCTGTCTTTTGTTCTCCTGCTCCCAGAAAGAGGAGAGAGGGAAAGAGTAGCAGAGGAAGAAAGGACGGGAACAATGTTGGCTGACTTTGTGTTCCAGCTGACAATGAGGAAAGGCTTAATGAGAATCTTTACGGACCTGGATGGGGGTTTATAGAAGTCCAACGCCCACTGATAACTTCATTACAACCACTGTGCAAACAGATGGAGCCAGCTCTGGGAATCTTTCTCCTCTAAAGGAAGAGCTTGGTGATTGCTTTTAGTTCACACTTGATTTCTTTTCTTCATCACTGCAGATAATGTTGCCAGACTAACCTCATTAATTTATTTCCATCATTATATAGCTTGAAGTGTGGAGATTCAGCCTCCAGTTGTAGTTTGAGATTCTTTCCTCCAAAAAGCAGGCTCTGTGTAACACCATTTCACACAGACAGCTCTGGTGGAGCTGCTATTGATTTTAAAATCAATAGAAAGTGAAGAGAGATGAGGTGGAAATGGCTTGGAATTGGGCTAGCCAGGAAAGTGTCAGGTGCTTGCATGCGTGTGTGCAGCATATGTTTTTTGATGTGTGTCAAATGTCAGTGTCAAAGTTTTGCGATCATAAAAACAGTTTCACTTTTTCATGAAATAAATGTTTTGCTGATTTCAGAAAACTCAACAAAATTCTCATTTTATTCATCCAGACTTTGAGAACATATGTTTTGATACGGCTTTTAATAACCCCTCATTCAGTACTTCACTAACAAATGAACAGGTGAATCAATAACTACAGACTCCATCCAAATACATTTTTGTTTTCAAAATCATTCCCACTGGCTGTCGTCCAGTGCAGTTTTATTGAATTGTCTCTGGCAACAGGCCCTTCTACAACTTCCAACAACAAGAGAGCATGTTGTTGAGACAGCAAGAGAGAGACACAGGGAGTGGGAGTTAGTGGGAGGAGTGAGGATATCTTCCTGGGGCCCACTAGTGGTTATTCTGTGCCTCTTCAGCCATTTTGACTGAGGGAGAAAACGGATAACAACCACGAAGAGAAAAGAAAGATTAAAGACAGAGTGAGAGAAAGGCAAAGTGAGCAGGTCCACATGCTCACCATGCTCCTTCCCTCTCTCTGGATGTGAACACACCACAGGGAGGAGAGATAATGGTGAAAAAGACAGGCCCACCTGTTTAACACTTACAAATTGTGTGTGTTGATCATCTGCATGTGTTAGTGTGCATTTCTGCATGCATGTGTGCACTGGTGTGTGTGTAAATCACCCCCTTGGCCTATAATTGGTGGCTGATAATACTCATTTCCTGTGGAGGAGGTCTATAAGTCATTGGGGGCCTGCTGGGTCCCTATGGAGCTTCGAACACCGCTTGACCATACCGCTGCCTGTCTGACTGCGTCCTAATCTGCACCAAACCTCTAAACCCCCATGTGAAATATTTTTTAGCTGTGACATGCAGTGTTAAGATAAGACTTTCTGACAGTGAACACTTTGGTGTGTCTGTAGTTCATGTGCAACTTTGTGTGAGCGTGAAACTAAGTATGCGTGTCTGTTTGTGTTTCACATGATTGCTGCCTTCCCCTGACAGTACTCATAGAGAGAATTAGAGAGCGGGTGAGATAATCACATGAATAAAATGCAGCCAGTAGCTCATTACAAACCCTATTATTCATTAATTAACATTATTAAAACGTCTAATAGACCCCAGCACTCCTCCCAAGTCCCCCTGCCTCTTTTCAACTAGGTCCCTGCTCCTCGGTCCCACCCGTTTCTCAACATGAAAAGAATAGCACATCAAACGAGGCCTGGTTTCAATGTGTTGGGGATTTGCAGGTGTAGAAACACACTGCGCAGGGGATCTGCTTGTCGGTCACGCCACGCTCTATACTCTTCCACTTTGGCCTCACCGTGACACACGCCACTCGCCCGCGCCATAACAAACCCCTCATTAGGAGTGGGGAGAGAACTGGGCTGTGCGCTCCCTAATTAGGTCCCCATCTGAAACTTTCTGTCTTCCCCTCATCCTCCCCCTCTTCACATCCCTTCATCACAGGAAAAAAAAAAGAATGCTGACATTTATGGAAGGAAGCTTAATCAACTGTATGTGCAAGGGATATACGGCAAAGTTTTATAACAGTTGTGGCTGTGAAATGTTCATGCAAAGGAAACATTGCTTTAGTATTCTAACAAGATTGAGCAACACCACTTTTGTCAAGACTTTGTGATATATGAAAAGTCTCTTTCAACTGTGCATATCTTTTATAAGTTTATCTAAAAACTTAGCTACACAGTATGATTCATTTGTTGATTCTGTTGTCTTACTTTGCAGTCATTATGTATATCCACGCATTAAAATACACAAATTCATCCATGGGATGCACAAATGTAGTAAATTAATTTGGTTACATCGTGGTGACCAATATTCAACTGAGAGAATAATATCTATCAAAAGTTTTAATTGTGTTCTGCGAGAACCAGATATATTAAACATGCATAATATATGTGTAGAAAGATCTGGGAATTTTCGGTCCCCCAAAATGTAATGATTATTGTGCATATTCAAATGTCCAAACAATACACCTTAGTTAAACATTAATACCATAATTTAGATACAATCAGTTTAATGTGTCCAGGAAAAGAAGTATTATTCCTCATTTTGTTCTCATTATTTTCAAATAAACAGGACACTATGTGCGAATAAAAGGGGCTGAACAGACAAATGATGAATATGTAGAAACTCTCCGAGATATTAGTGGGGTTTAAACTACATCCTCTGATTACTTTTCCAGTTTTAAATACTTGATGTTCCAGTTGTACTATGACCTTAAACAAGATTTTATTGGAACACAATATCCATACCATTAAGGGAGTCTTTTATCATTCTGAGAGGGACATCAGCTCCTTGTATCCTTTAGTGGAGACTTTGCACATTAAATTACATTAATATTTCTATTTGTGGCACCACATTCATATGTAACACAATACAGCACATGCATATTGTATAACTCTAAAAACAAATATTTTCTCTTAGGATATTTGATATTATAATACCATTTTTAACTAAATTAATTTCTGAAACACAGCCACTCAGATGAGATATGAGATATTATGTAATATTTATATACATATATCTATCTATATAAATATAGATATAGAGATAGTTAGCTAAATATAGTTAGATACATAGAGATTTATATAGAGATAAAGATATACATATATATAGGTACAGAAGTGTATAGAAAAACACAGAGGGAGAGGGAGGGAATTTTCAGTAAGTATCAGAAAAGAATCTTTATCAGAGCAAACCTTGAAATTATTGGCCATATATTAGTATGGAGACAGCTCATCCTCTCTTAATCTCTAGTGCTTTCATCTCGCTCCCTCGTTTTCACACACGCTGAGTGATGCTTCCTGACAAGTAAATCACAGAAGAGGTGGCATTCCTCTATGTAGCTGAAGAATCAGCATCCTCCATTCAGCTCTCTTCTCTTTCCTCCTTGCCTTTTCTTCTTCTCTCTTCCTCCTCTCCTCTCCTGATTAAATCTGCTGCTCCCTGTAGGATTATTAGGATTCTAATTCAATCTGAATTTCAGGAACTTGTTTGCTTGGTTACCTGTCACAGCATATAAGCTTGTCATATTAGTGGTGATCGTTGGCTCTACCTAATCTGCTTTAAACAATTTCATTGGGTGCTGGTCTATAAATCATTCCGTAATGGGATTGACACGCGTGGGCTTAGCTAGGTAAACAAATCAGCTTTGTTTTATGTTAGGCAGCAATGAACTTGGCTTTATCAACTTCCCATCGATTCACACACACCACAAGGTCAAAATCTCTCTGGCTGCTCATCAGTGGGAGTAGGGGTCAGCATTCAGCAATTAGAATATGTATCAGATAGAAGCAGAGGAGCCCATCACATCCTGCTACCACTGTGCCTTTCTCCAAAGCGTTAATTCATTTCTTATCAAAGTGAAGGCATTTCAAAGTAAAGCTTTGCGGCATTGGAGGGGAAGTACTCTTTATGGGAATTTTGAAAGAGAAAATAAAATGAGTTTGTAGATTATTGACGGGAAGTCCCATGGGCTGCTTAAAAACTCATTAACTTTCAAAACTAATTCAAACGTGTTGATTAACATCTGAGGGTATGAGGGGTTTTTCATCAGATGGAAGAATTTTTTTTAGGGCCGGTGTTTTTGGATTTGCAGAGATACTGTGATATAATAAGTCTATATTTTGACCTGCTTAAACAAGTTTATTCAAATATGATTAATCAGATCATATCCTCTGAAGGGTTTTTGTGTGCAAAGAAATTTAATATACGGGCAGGTCAATATATCAAATTGAATAAGGAGTTGTCTGGCACAATAGGCTGAGATTTTTTTTGATTTTTTTTGTGCAAATTTACACATCTACATTTTCCGGAAACAAAATCAAACCAAATACAAACAGCAGACAGACGAGAACGTTTAAGAGTTTTAGTGTCTACAATACAAGCTCATAGCCAAAAATCACACTAAGTCACTAATAATGTATTAGTGTCTTCTTGTCTTATGAAATGTACCATATGAGTTATCTGTGGATAGCAGCAGTGTCCTAAACCCCATTGTGCACTATTGAATCATGTAAGTTGCTTTACAGCACAAAGCTGGATTAGTTTATGCAAAACCACAATTATTTTGACTGAAAATAACAATTATAATATTTATATACACAATATTCCAGTCTCACTGTTCCATTGTAAATGAGTCATTTTAAAATCGACATAAAAAGATAAAAATTCTAAATGTAATGTGCAATACTGAGTAGAAAGCAAATTCAATCCCTTATCATAAATGGTCTGCTAATAAGAATAGTCCAACTATGGATGAACAGGGTGCATCGATGGCAGAAATATGAGGAGAACAGAAAGAAGTGCAGGTCAACTCTGTACTCCATCTCCAATGTGTATCAGTGATGTATGTCTTGAAGTGCGGAATTAAAATTGAATTGAAACCTAGATGTACTCAGCTTCAACATCACAGCACTCATTTCCAACCCTGTCTCCTGAAAATTACGTTCCAATGCAATGAAAGTGCAGGCACGATTATGTTTTCGTAGTGAATGTGATCATCATGTGATGCGGTGTATTTTCTGAATGAGTGAACTGCTACATTTATTAATGAAAAGTGAATCATAAGGAGGTTGTTGGGGTGGATGGAGGTCGTAGTGTGCTGGACTTACAAACCCCAGACCCAAGTTTAAGTCCACTCTCCCGTGTGAAGTTAGGCTTAGGCAAGAAAACTATTTTGGTTAGGAAAATTTATGTTTTTGTTTCAAATTTAATGTAGACATTGTGTAAAATCACTGTCAAATGTTTCCCTATTAAGCCCGCTTATAATCTTTCGCTGACCTTAACCCAGTGCGAGTGTGAGTGCCTCAATCTAACATTAAAAACACCAATAACACTGGAGTCACAAATCTGGATGTTAGATGGCAGATCAGATGTTTCTGCAAAAAACAGGATGTTGTAGATTGGATACTTTGGCATTCAAAAATATGTTGCTAACCACCCAAGTACTAATCTCAGACAGAGGCCTGCATAAGAACTTGGTTAATCAATGAAGACTGAGTTTGTGTAAATAGACTGATTAAACATTCATATTACTACTCTGAAGCAAGCACAAAGCAAGAGAGAAAGAATGCAGGGAAGAACAAATAGCACAGTTGACCTGTTCAGCAGCATGTCATGGGATCTTTTCACACCAATACATCTCCCTAATGCAGGCAATTTCCTGCAGCTTTTCACCCTAAGAGGGAATTTGACCTCTGTGGGCAACACTTAAAGTGAATTCTAATGTTTGCCAATAAGGAGGGAGAGTCAGCCACAACCTGTAGGAGAGAATGTCAATCTTTTGTAATCAACAACCATAAACAAATGCATATGCAAGAATGTAAAAATGATGTTATGGAGAACTGCATTACTTGTGTAAAAATATTTTTTCTGATAAGATTCTGCCAACAAAAGCACGTGTTAATAGTAAGTCTTCAACGCTGCAATGACTTCTTAGTCGACTGTAATCAGTGTGACTGGGGGGCCGGCTGAAATGTTGTATATGGATCATGTTCTAAATGTACATAAAATGATACAGTCTGTCAGCCTAGAAGCTGCTTTATATAAAAGTAGTGAAGTTTGGATGAATATATATCTGCCAAAGAGGTTGACAAGTTATCTGGAGAAAACACAGACATGTCAAAATCTGAGCCTTGATGTTTTCAGGAAAGCCTTTTGTTTTGTGATATTTGTGTGCAATATTTTGGAGGGAAACTTTCACCACTTGAAATCATCCAAATCATAGCTGGCATACTGAGGATAATCTTCTCAATTATCCATCTCTCTGTTTCTGAGTGTGATAGGCTCTTAGCCTTCTGATTCCCCTGCACCCAAAAACAGTGTACCGCTGTTGACAATGAGAGGTAAACAACAGGGGGGGAGAGCACTCACCAAATCCTCCTTGGCCTTGAGGGGAAGCCACACAGCCCAAACTCCTTTCACTGCTCAGCTGCGAAACAGCAGCTGCCTTTAAGGTTGTGCTGAGGAGAGACTGACAGCAATTACAGCTTTCTCTTTCTCTCTTTCCACCTCTCTTTCTCTCAGCTAGCAGAAAGCCACTCGACGGGGAAACCGCGAGAAAGGAACGAGAACCTCCCCTCCTCCTCTGTCTTACTTCCTGAGAAAAAGACATTTACTTCCAGCTCTCGGAGAGACGATGATTGTTTACTTTGAGTGATGTGCTATTATGACAGTTCAACAAATCCGTGTTACACAGGTTTGTGGCAAGTGGTGGAATTTTAAAGTAATCCCATGTAAATTATTAATCCTATCAGGGGAAGTTGCAACACAGAGGCATGCAGCACATCTCTTACACACTCTAACCTGACAGTTGCACTGCTGTGCCAAAACGTTTGACAGCCTGCTCTACTTTAGATTTGTTAAGAAGACATTGGGGCTGAGTGTGAGTCAGATTCAAAAGCTGATCTGAGATCACTGCTGTGTCTCTTGCACATCAACTGTAATGGTTGCTTGGCTGGACTGTGTGGCAATAAAACACAGAAGAGTTCTTATACCCATTGGATGTTTAATTTACAATACGCTTAGCGCGTCTCATATTTGCTGCACCAGATAATTTCCTGCTGTATCATATATTATGCGTCTTTATAACCTCAACGATGATTCCTTTGGCACTTTTGCTGGTCAGAGCACATTGAAAGCCCATGAAAGCTGATATGAGAAACATAGTAACTGAAAAATATAAGAATGACTCACTGACAGCTCATAACCATTTTAAAACTAGAAATAGCTCCACAGTAACTGCTGAGGTGTATTTGCCGCTATTTTCTCTACTTTCCTCCCTCTTCCCAGCTTCAACCACCTCCCCTTGGTGGTCAGTGAAAGGATCATGAGGTGAAGCAGAATCAGAGTGGTACACATATTACTCTCTGTCTCCCTCCATTCTCTTCTCCTGGTGGTTGACAGGACCTGTCTGGCCTAACCTGGGTGGAAAGTGACTCTAATTGTCATCTCCACAGACAAGGTTCTGCAGCCATCCTGGAGGCACGGGCAAAATATACTTAGCTACTTTATCATATAGACAGAACCCAGCCACCGAGGCAGCTTATTGACATAGACTTTTATGCAAAGATAGACTTTTTGAATTGGCAGGTCACATCACCCACTGCTTAGCATGCATACATAATCAGAATAAAGCTTTTTAGGCCCTGGCTGAGAAACAAGAATCTGACAGGTAGGGTTTAGGAGTTCAAGGAAATATATATATTCCCTGCCTCATCTTCTGGACCAGGGTAGGTTATGGATGATTGTGTTAGCTAGGAGCAGAGCTTTTTACCAAATGTTCAGTGCTCGATAGCATTAGTTTGAGGCCAATGGTGTGTCATCTCAACTGCAGTGTACACAGTCCTTTCCTAATGGAAGCTATCAGAGCTGAATTTTGTTCTATCAAAGGAAAAAAAGGACATTTTGAACACACCACAAGAAGGAATAAGACAATGAGGCACACCAACAGACACACACAAAACATAGGCTTGAAAGGTTTTTTTACAACAAGATCTAGCCATGCTAGCTGTGCAAACATGTAATCTGACATAAGCTAAATTCTAATGTCAGCATGCTAACAGCTCACAATGACAAAGTTAAGAAGCTGATATATAAGCAATGTTCAGTGAGCAGCATTTGCCATGTTCACCATCATTGTTAACATTTGATAATTAGCACAAAAAATATTTGAGCTAAAACTGACGGGAATTTCATTCATTTTGCATTCAGACAAAAGGACAGCAGTCAAATACGTTTTGAATTGAACAGATAGAATTAAATTCTATTTGTTCCATTAGACAAGCTACAAATATCAACCTCGTAGTAGCACTAAAGGAAAAGTCAGCAAAGTTGACAGGTTTATCCTCTGAGCACCATGAATATCCGCACCAGACTTGCCATTATTTTTTTCTACATCTCAAAAATGTCAACCTCATTAGGTCAAAGGATCACCAAAATCGGTGGACTTTATCCTCTGGGTACCATGAATGTGTGTGCAAAATTGTGGTGAATAGATGCTGCTAGTGTGTCTACATGAGATCAAACCTTTTATCATGTAGCACACCTATCAAAATAAAGTATGATTGTCTTTGTTAAGCTCCCTTTGCCTAGCTTTGTTTCCTTTATTATTTCCCCTTTACTACAGATTTCAGCTGTTGCTCCCCAAAGGTGAAATTACCCTGCTTTTGTATGAGACACAGTCAGCCTTTGAATGCAGCCTGCAAATGCCTGTGGGCCTATAAATGTGCTCTGAGAGGGAAAGAGAAAGTTAAGCTGTCCTATTGAATTGATTGAACATTCATGAAACTAAAGTGTGCCCTCCCTCCCACCTCCTCATGTGGAAATGACTTCCAGACATCTCCAACGTCCCGTATGGAACACAGCCGTGAGGATCCCTACCTTACAGTCAGGTGCTGAGCTGTTGCCCTGCAGGCACAATTCAATTGTTAAATCTCTTATGAGTAGAGCAGGAGGGTTCATTCTACCACTTACAACCTTACATGTGCATGTTTTTTCCTTTATTGGAATAATTGCACAATTATCTTACATAGTATCTTATTTTATAATCATGTTCAGCTCAACTGGGCATAGTTGCATAAATAAGGGATAAAAGAGAATTTCACAGTCAGTAGAAAAAGATTATTGTGGTTTCATGAAAAGGTAACATACTATTTTAAATTCTTTGTTTCACCACATAAAGTCATTATTTGGTAATCATTTAGGAATGTTACAGGCATAAGCTATATTGACT
Organism: Sandelia bainsii; assembly: GCA_032362345.1. Taxonomy (NCBI): domain Eukaryota; kingdom Metazoa; phylum Chordata; class Actinopteri; order Anabantiformes; family Anabantidae; genus Sandelia; species Sandelia bainsii. The sequence goes on from JAUMHL010000014.1 coordinate 6,878,265, forward strand.
TTTTGGAGTTTTATATGGCTCTCTGTATAGCACTTTCATGTATCTAATCAAAAGCCCCTTATTACTTTTACCCAAAAATCCACTTAAAAATAATGAATTCCAAGAGGTTCTCATTTTATGTCAATGTCTGTATACTGTCTGCCTCAAAGAAGGCAATATTGAAAGCAATTTTCTATATATTTAGGGGAGAGTCAGACAATTTCTGGAAGAACTTATCAAAATGCATGAGGTATAATCAATAACAGTGAGAGAAACTTGTATCATACATTCAGAATGATGAATTATACCAATTCTTCTTTCATGCATTGTGTTCACATTTTCATGTGTATGTGTTTCTACATTCCAGCATGTGTGTTGTTAAATTGTGACTGTATGCAGTGTGTCATCATCACACATTATATCACCTCATGTATGGCTGTGCAAAGCATGCAGTCCATCAACAGACTACATCATGTCCCTCCATTAAACTATGCGACATGTTCCAGCCAAGGTTACAGTCATAACCACAAAACAACAACAGCTCAGACAGTCGTGAGACCTAATCATTATTTGGCAGTAAGAGCGAAACCATGTCAGGGTGAAGCCTGAACATCCTGCTTCCTAGTCACATTTTAATCATCTTCAATTAGTTTTGTTTTAATAACACTCACAATTAAAGGTCCTCCTGTTTGCATAATTCATGACACAGCAGCGCTGATGTCAGAAATCAAATGCAACAAATTAGAAATAACAAGTTTGAGACAGTGTGATTCAATTAAGATCCGGGGAAACATTGGGCCATGCATAATTGAGGGGCCAGCAAGGCAAGACTCATGTCAAGCCTGTCAGCCCTGCTGCAGCTATTGGATTTGGCCTGTCACACACACTCAAATCAGCCCTGTAAAAATTACAGGTTACATTGATTTCTTGTTTTTATTTGTGAGTGCTTGTGAGTGTGTGTACATGTGCTAGTGCAGGGGTGTGGGAGGGTGCATTCTTTGCATGCATACTCCTATACAGTATGCACATATATGTGCATGTGCACTTATGTGTTAGTGCATGCACCACACAAGCTTACAAGTGCAGCACTGTAAAAGCAGGATATAAATCAGGTGTGGGAGACCATGCTATGCTGAAGCCACATCTGGAGCTCCAAGTCTGCAGGTTGAGTCCTTCAGATGTTGAGTGGAACTGAGGCAAACTGTGGGCAAACACATAAAGCCAGCAAACCACATGATCATTCCCAATCATTATTGTTATGGCTTATAGTAAGATCATCAGTACTAGCACTCACATTGAACTCTGTGATGCTCGTGGACCCATTTGTGTGTGCATCTATGTGCCTGAATATGAGTGTATATACTTAATCCCTGGATACATCATGATTGAGGCTTTGAAGATTCCTTGTGTTGTGCCAAGCTGCAGATGTTGTGTTTGTTCACCACATTACACATCAGCTGCAATAACAAACAAATATGCATTGGCTCACTCAGGGCCTGACAGAACCCACCACAAACTAGATATGGATTTATAAACAATCTACTCTATGTTTTGTGTTTGTCATAGTGTCATAATACATAGAGATTAATAAAAGACCCATGAGGTAGGTGTATTTGCGCTTATGATACTGTGTATGTGCCTTCTCTCCAGTGCTCTCCAAAAACAGCTGCCTGCATACATTTATTTCAGTTTACTTGCAGTTAAAAAAGTTAACTTTGGTCACCTGAGTAAGATCAGAACACATCTAAATACGATAACTGAAATGATTTACTTTGGACAGCCTGTGTGCTCCTTAAAACCATGTGTCAGGCGTTAAATGTGCTCCATGTTATGAAACACTTACAGGGTTTTAATTATAACACAATTTTCTGGGATTGTTGAAAGCAAAGGAAATGGAATAACTTCTTTATGAGTTTGAAAACACCCCCTAATGCTTATTTAATTAAACAATCGTAACCACATCTCATGAAGTGCTCAGAGTTAATAAGATTTCCTAAGCAAACCCACATTAACACAGACTGCTGCCATACTTTTGAAAATCAGCATTCTCAAGATGGCGTTTGGCAAAATAAAGCAGAACTGGGGCAAATTAAACTACAAAGCTAAATTGTATATGTTCACTTGGTGTTTTTAAGTGTCACTGATGTCACACTTCATTTCAGGCTATAGATATTGGCATCTGAAATGGGTGAAATCAAACCACATAAACATGTCTATCAAAACACTTCCTGTATGTTTTTTATTTGAATCTTGCTGCTGGTGTAGGAAACAGACATGTGTTACTAAACTAGCGGATGCAGCCACACGTTGCCTTCAGAGTCAGTCATTTCTCACTGAATAATCACTAATGACTGGGGACCAATAGCTCCCTAAAGCATCATCTCAATCTCTCCTGCAACTGGCTAATTGTAGCCAGACATACTAACCTCTCTGTGGCCTGTGGCCTGGCTGTAACCCTGGCACTTCTTTCCCAAATTCAGCCTCTCACTGTTCTTTTCCCTTGCTATTTTATCAGCCTTTTTGAAATTAGCCCACTCCTGTTCTCTCCATCCCTTTCTTTTGCTTCCCCTCCACCCCCAACCATCTCAGCTACAATGACATATGGGAAACTTTTTCAGGCTGATTGCTCCAATCTGATTAAGGGAAATTACGTAGCTGCCATTTATCGCTCCTGTTGTGAACCGGCAAGCATCTGTGATGTTACGGCCCTCAGTTGTGCATTCTCTTCTCTTCGTGCCTGTTCCCAGTCCAAAGTTATCCATTAGATCCTGTTCAGACTCCTCCGATTGTTCTAACTGCCAAGGCTGCACCATGAATCAAACCCTCTGCCAGACAGACAGATCTCCATAATTCCATAATTGTGCAGATCAAAACAATGCCATGCCCACTTAAAGCTCAAGTGGTTTGTCCTCAGAGTCTAAGAGAAACAACAGGGTTGGGATGGGGGGGAAAAAGTGCAAGAAAAAAAGAGAAAAAAATCACTTTCCTGTGAGAGGCAATTTTACATTACATTAATGCAGTTGGTTTGGGTTCAACAAAAGGGGGACTTGGCCTGAGGAGCTGAGTGGAGAGGGGAATTAGAACATTTACCAATCTCCAGACACAGGAGAGAAATGAGCCTTGTGGCCTTTGTGTTATCTAATCTCGTTTGCATTTCCTTTCAGCATCATGAAAGAGAAATGTAATAGGGGCCTGATTGTGTTTGTTTGGTGAAATTCTCATTTAGGGCTGCCATGGCTATGTGCCTCCACAAATAATTCTCTTCTGGCTGTGTTTCTGTATATGTACTACCCACATGGTGGTGTGTACAGTTTGTGCAGCGCTTTGAGATGATGAAAAAATAGCAACCGTAAAAATGAATACTACATATAAAAGAAAAAAAATGAGGGTGAATTTATGCAGTACCACCACTTCTTTCTCTGACGTGTGAGCAGCTCAGTTCATAGCTCACAGTGATTGACTAGTGGAAGGAAGGCGCAGGCCTGATGACAAAAGAGACGGGAAATGGACATGGAGTGGATTTGACATGATGAGTGCCAATGCCCCCATTGATCAGTAGCACTGACATCCCTCCCAGAACCCTGGAAGGTGGGGTTGCAGTAGGCAGGCAGCTGAAGGTCACAGCTCACTGTCACAGCACTGTCCAATCACATTACACATCATGCCGCCTGAGAAGCTGTTTGCCTTCTTCACATGATGGACAGATGACAATCATCCCCGCTCTATTGTTTCACGCAGTCTCCTCATCTCTGGGATGCATGTGTTTCTGAGATTTTGTTCCCATTTATATCTTAAAAAGTGTCAAATTATATTGTTGGTAAAAGTGTCAAACTATAATGTCTTTGGTATCAAACCTTCACTAACCTAATGATGATTAATGATTGTATTTAGTTTTTCACCATTGCCAATTTTCACTTTTTGGGCCTGCAATTGCCCAGAGCTGCTGATTTATGGCTAACACTTGGTCAGAGAAGGTGTTTGTGCTGGTGGCCAATGGGCTCTTTGTGTTTATGATGAGGCAGGAAAGGATAGAAAGGTGATTTAGGTAGACAGCAGGTCTGCTTCTTCTCAGCACAAACCTCCAGTAGACAGGCCATTAACAGAGGTGACAGGGAAAAGCAGTGGCAATCGCTTTGATTCTGATTTACACCCGTGCTGAAAAACCCAAACAAATTAGAGGAACAAAATAATACACAGCGAGAAATAAATCACATTAATGATTAGGCTTTGAACGACAGTCAGGCATGAAAGCGAGCGGTAGCGGGGCCATCTAGAGGAGAGGATAGCTGATTATGAGATGATATTAGGAGATGTCTTCAGGGAAAGGCTGAGAACAATCAGGCACCAGCAGTAACAAGAAAAAGGTCTTTGTTCTTCTCTGTACTCAGTAACTAACATGTTGTTATTCAAGTCAACAGCCACTAGAACCTTGTTAGTAGGCCATGCAGCTTACAGCTCATTAGCTGACAAATGTGTGAAATACATTGACAAGAAATGCAGTAAATGTAGCTTGGAGATTTTTCCCATTATCCAGAATAACGAAATGGTGTATTTTAAAAACGAGTATAAGGTAAAAACAGTGGGTTTATCAAAGCTCGTGGTGGCCCAAAACACAATGAGAGCAGTGAGCGAACCAATACAAAATGTGCAGGTCGTAAAACTAAATCAGCTGAAAGAATCAAAGCTCTGTACAGCTGGGGAGAACGGTGCGTCTCTGTGGGTTCTTCACTTTGCGCAACACCTTTGGCTTCCATTGGTATTATAATATGTGATTTACACTTACTTTTAGTTATTTGGCCAACGCTTTTATCCAGAGTGACTTACAAGTGGGGTGCAAAGTAAGCAAAAACAACTGTCAGTGAGAAGACACTGAAAGCAAAGAAAAATGTTTCAGGTTTGTGAGACAAAAGGTGCCTAAAGGAGGAGAAAGTTTATTTAATGTACATAGGATGTTGCACAACAGTTCCCTCTTCAACTGTTTTTTTTTTTTTTAATTTTGGGAGCGAGGGTCCTTAGTGTGCTGACTTAGGTAGTTTGTTCTACTACTGTGGGAGCACTGAGCTTTGTTTGGGATCTTGTGCAGTGCATTGTGAATCAGACATCGTTTGTTGGGCGAGAAAGATCATACACCTGGATGAGAGTGTTCAGGTAAGGTGCTGTTGAGCTGACCACCCTGCAGGCGAGTGTCAGAGCTTTGAACCTGATGTGAGCAGCCACTGGAAACCAGTGCAGAGATATGAACGGTAATGTGACGTCTCCTATTTGGCTAATTGAAAACAACATGTGCTGCTGCAGTTTGAGTCTGGAGAAGTTTGACTGTAGCCCTTTTAAATGAGGATAGTCAAAGTATGATCTAACTAGTGCTAGCTAGGGCGGTAGGGCCTGATCTTTCTGATTTTATAGAATGCAAATCTGTATGCCTGGGAGATGGTGGAGATATGGTCAGTAAAGCTGGTCAGTAATGACCCACAGATTTCTAGCAGATTTTGTGTAAGAACCTAAGTAAAGCTGCACCTAACAACTTTTATTATTATAGAAATTCACTTGAATTATGTATCTACTAGGGCTGCAACGATTAGTCGACGTAATCGACGACATCGTCTACAAAAAATCGTCGACGCGGATTTTTTATTGTCGACGCGTCATAAACAGAACCTTCAATAGAGGCTCCAGTCACAGAGAACCACATTG
>JAUMHL010000014.1:6888788-6905392 GCA_032362345.1 Sandelia bainsii
CACTTCAGCAAGCCTTGACAGCAGAATTTGCTTTTTTGTGCAGAGGTGAGTTGCAAGGTATACAAATAACACAGAGGTGCATTTATGGTATTTGTATAATCCATGAAATGAAAATTACACACTATTTAGATGAAAGGCAATTAGACAATTACAGCTAATGAGGCCAATCCTGTTCTTTCACCCCAAAGAGTCCACAGACTAATTATCAAATTAAAGAATGCTTCTTTTCTCCCTCTGACCCCGCGCTGTCGTTTAAGGAGGGTGTTTTGGAAAAGGCAAACATTGGTCTACTCTGTGGAGGCTGGGGCTGGAGAACAGGCAGGCAGCATTTAGAAAGTGATGGGTGTATTAATCACTGCTTCAGTTAAGACAGGTTTATGGTCTGCAGGGCAGGCACACACAAATGAAGGAGCACAGACACTTTGCTGCTCAGTCCATTATACATCATCTATGACTGTACCAAGGAGGCCACCAGCCAAACAGGAAATGTGGTTGTACCCAAAGGAAGTGAACCACCTCAGACAACTAGCAGAACCTGCTGGTGGAACTTCCTACTCTGGGGAGGTCAAAGGTTTCCAAGAAATCCACCTGACACTCATATATGCACTAAGACTATGTGAATATTGTGTATGTTTGGCGAAAGAAAATTAAAGCCCAGATGTCTCATCAGATACAGTAGACTATAAAAAAAATAACCAAGTGAGTCAGTTCCTTGAAACACGATTCATCTGCTCTCCTCTTAAGGCAAAAAAAAGCCTAGGCTGATGCACACTGACTAATCAAACAGCATCTGTTTTCTCCCTTAGTGCTTAGAAAGCTGATCAGGCTCAATGAGAAACCAGGGAAAATGTTTCCCAATGTCCCCTTAACATGTCTGTTGCCAACTAATCCAGGTCCTTACGGTACAGAAGGTTTAGCTCCAAAACAGTTCTCCAAAACTTTTCATGGTCTGTTAATATCATCCCTCAATTAACTCTAACTTAACTCAGACCATACATCAGACGCCTTCCTCCCCATTCCCACATGTATTTCAATCTTTTGCTGACTTGAACTACAGCTGCACCTACTGGCAACAGAGAGGCACATTCTGAGCACATCACCATCTTTCTGCTTCTCACCTACTGAATGATACTCAACCCAAGATGACTTAAGGATCATAAGTGAGTAAAACAGCACTAGCACCATCATAAATGTCTGTTTCATCTTCAAGTAATTCTCCCTTATCCATATTAAAGCAAATACAAAGATCTAAACAGCACCTTTTTTGACATGGAAAGTTTAAGGGGTCACACAGCTATCACATTTCTCCAGGCACAGCTAACAAGCATCAACTTAACTGCTGATTGTGCTTGATTTTCCCACTCTCCTGTGCTTTCTTCAAACGTAAAGCCATGTATTCTTCGGCCACCATTTTACACTTTGAAACTGCGTGAAGGTCAGGGTTCAAAGGTTAAAGAGAAGTTCTTTTCACACTCCTATTGCCTGTCCTTGCTTCACAGAGCAGCACTACAGGTGCAAGTTTCTGAAACAACTTAACAGCCTGCTGTATCCATGGAGAAACCTCTGAAGAAAGAAAAACATTCCTAATTGTTCCCTGCTCTGTGCCGATGACTGACCAAAACACTCCTTGTTATTGCATCTTTGCACAGTATTTTTCCAGTCATAATGGCTGACAGTGGGGTTGGTGTGAGTTCACAGTCCCTCCTCTATGACAGTAACTCCTCCTGTCACCTGCTTTCATATGGCAAGGGTGTTGGTGCACAGTGAGAGACTCCCGCTGACACCCCTGACAATGCTGGACTTAATGAGGACTGATGGGAGCCTGTCAGCGGAGTGACACATTAAGCAGCTTTGTCATAGATCAGCCATCGGGTTTTATGCAAAACCAGGCCTTGTGCTTTTTGGAGATGACCTTCCAAAGTTCACTAGAAGTCTTGCAGATGCAGAGCCAGGTCAAGTTTAATTTTTCAACTTTCTGGTGCAGAGATTGTTGAGTTTAACACACAGGGACATGTATGTACGCATGATGAGTTATAAACACACCCCAAAAAAGTTCAACTACAGGATAAGGCATATGTTTTTAAAGTACAGAGTAGTTATTAAAGTTTTGACTCAGAAAGCCAACACTGCTTTACACATCCCTCTTGTGAATACAAATACTTAAAACGCTGAATGCGAAGTGAGTTTTTTAAGGTAAACAGAAAAGCGATTTGGTTTGCATGAGTAAAAGCTTTGAGTAAAGACTCTGGCCTTGCAGAGGCTGTGGGAGTTAAAAAAAAAAAAATCTTCGAAGAACCCACACAAGGAGAAAAGAAAGATGTATTTTGCCACTGTGGATTTTGTATAGATTCTGTGTATTTGTGTGTAAAAATAAACAAAACATTACAGCATTACATATTCAGCTCCTGTCTTTGTCAAGACAGCATGACAAATAATGTGTTTCAGAAATATAATTAATCTGAAAAATTTGTGAATCAAATGTTGATATGACAAATACTAAGGTAACGTTTTATCCTCAGCTATGTCTTACAATATAATGTGCATTGTACCTTTTTATTAAATGCAGATGTTCATTTTTTATTTTTTAACACATGCCTCCTCAGTTTCACGGAAGTCCCTTAACATCACAATTCTTAAGAATCACTCTATTTAAACTGGAAATAAACAGGCACAAAGCTGTAACTACTTGATAGTAATATATTCCCATCAAGACATCAGCATCAACATGAAGTTATTTGCTCATTTGTCTAAACTGTTACAATAATTTGTGTGAATGTGCTTTTATACCTCCTCAGTGATCCATTAACCTCAGCTCCAACAGCTCTTTGTAGCCCACGAACTTTTGTGCTTAATGTGCATCCTTTTGTTTATCCCACTTCACTCACTCAAAGCTTGATTCATGGTGAGACAAATCTTGCTAGCAGAATTTGTTGTGCATTCAGTTTGAATAGCTGTATTTTATGGAATAAATTCCTTTTAAATTCATTACTCAAAGTTATCACCAGACAGATTTGAATTTAATGACTTTGGTGACGACTCGAGTCCCATGTTACCATTTCTTTCTGAGTTTCCCACTGACGGGTCAAACCTTCATCCACACTTGCAGAGAACATTTTATACTTACTACTGTCAATTTGAGAGAACCTGTGATTTACAGTGATATTTATTCAAAAAATTATTTCCACTCAGCACCTGATGTGTGTGTGTGTCTGCTGCCTGGTGAGCAAGAAATCATTTAATGTATAGCCATGTTAGCTACTGTACACGTTAGCTAATCCAGCACAGAGCAAGAAGACAATGATGCATTTCCAAATCAAGAGGCTTTTTATTTTTTCCACTAAATATTAATTTACTTTGAAATTTATAAACTTATAACATTCATACGGCGTTGACATTAAAAACACGACAAAAAAACTGTTACTATCCCACTGCTGACAGTAAGCAGTTAAGCATTGGATCCTACTAGCATTTTGCTAATGCGCAAAGTAGAGAAAAAGTGAAGTCAAATTCAGCTTTTTCCTGTTATTAAATCTATGATTGCCCAGCCCTTCAGGTAGTTGTTATGAAACAACGGGTAAATGAAAATGCTCAAAAACATACTAATCAAGTAGACATAATTGAAATTCTCTTATTGATTAGAACGATAACCGTTGCTCAAAAGCTTTTAAAAATGAATATTTCTCCACTGCTAGTAATAATGTTCAGTGAGTCTGGAGGCTTCAACAGTTTCTCTCCAGAGCATATTTCTAGTAGAAAACATTTTTAAAAAACTTGTATACCATATGAACAGTAATTGGTTTTACTGTAACTGTAACATTAGAATAGGATGTTTTGACAATTTCATTTATTTCAATAGGCTGGCCAAAACAGAAATACCTCTTAATATAATCTACGTTTAGCTTTTAATGGTATAACTAAATAATATTGTTGTGAAGTGAAATGCAATTGATTAATCATAATAAGTATCGTATACCGTAACTATGTGAAATAACTGGGCTGCCAATATTACTGTAACAACTGCTAAAGTGTAAAAGAGATAAATTTTCAGACAGCATACCATATCATCTAAAATTAATCAATAATTACCTGACAACATATTCTGCTTAACTTCTTTCACTTTGCTATCTGGTAAAGTTAAATATATTCTGTTCTCACTAATGTTCAGACTAAAACTTGGGTTAAGTATAAAGAGAAGAAACAAAAAGCTTCAGTATTTTTTTTTGTTTGTTTCCAAAACAGACAAGTTGGAATTAATTATCTTTCTGAGTATGTGTATGCACATGCAATTTTGTGTGTGTGTGAGACATAAAGAGAGAAAACTATTCCAGTTTAGCAACAGGAGTGGGAAAACAATTGTTCCTGACTGAATTTGCCCTAACCCCATAATGAAGCCCATGTGTTTGACTGGCCTTTCAACAAGCTGCAAATCTGTGCACAGCCCACTCTCCACTTGATTAAAGCAACAGCCACTCACCTGCTCCTCATTAGCCAGGACCAGAAACAGACCAAGCCAAATAAGTTAGCACCTGTATGTTCCAATTCTGCATGCCTTCTACATGTATGTAATATTTGTGTGTATTAAGCTGACAGACTTATAAATGACGGGATGGATTTCGCTCTTGTGATGCTGCTGCTGTGTGTTGTGAGAGAGATGAAGAGAGATGGATGTGTGGAAGCTAAAGAGCCACGAGTGGAGGAACAGCAGTGACATGTTCTACGTTTTGGGTCTGTGGAGATAGATGAGGGACTGGGCTTGAAAACACTCATTAGCCATAATCAGGGTCCCTAAAGGAGAGCAGATGGTGGCACAGAGAAAAGAAAAGAAAAAAAAAATTGTCCATTGTTGATTTAAATACACATGCATGACTGCAAAACACGATCAAAAAGATCTAAAAAGAATGTGATAGTCATCGTCAATAGTATCAAGCCCATTCATAAGTGTTTGTTTGGGTAAACAAAACACAGTTCAGATCCACTGTGGACATATGAAGTGCTAAATACGCTCAGACATGCTGGTCATTACAGAACAACCCTAAAGGGCATTGTGTGGGATGGGATCATCAGACTGCTGTTTTTTCTGTCTGGTTCCTGCTAACCAGTGACTCTCCTGACCTCTGCCTGCTCTGAATGGAAGCATATTAACACTCCAGGCTCTCACCAACATTTAACCAATATATCCGTTATTATTTACCTGTGAGGCCCCTTTTATAGGGTTTTCATATTATACAGGGGGAGGGGGAGCGGACAAAGCAAAAGACAGAGAGACTTGATGAAGGGATGTGGGCATGAGAAGCCTGTTCCAATTTACATACATTACCAATGTTTTGCCTTTCCCAGAGTCCCTTAGAGGAAGCACCTGTTAGCCTCTCACAGTCTTCCCCCTTTGCCCCTCTTTCTCTGTTCTTTCATCCTTCTTTCCTCCATCATTGTAGTTTCTCAGACTCGACCCCCTAGAATCACCCCACAAGCAGGTGTTCTATGTCAAACAGTCGATTCCCCTCATAGCCAGCGGAGAGGGAGAAACCCAAAGAGTGAGACCAGGAGGCCAATATGGGCCCATGCATGGGAAAAAGGAAGATTTATAGGCCTGGTGCTGTAGGCTTCTCAAGCGGAGTAACACTGAATTCTGCCTGGTCCAGGTGTTTGACACGATCACTTCTTATTTACCACATGTGGACATACAGTTTTTTCTCAAGCCTCAACTCAAAACAAATTGCTGGAGCGAAGGGTTTGTAAAAGAGATGTCTGTTCTGTCGGCGGAGGGGTTAATGTTAATTTGATCGGGCATGTGTACTCTGGGCGAGGAGCAGAGAACATCTGCATTCAGTGGCATGGCCCCATTTGTTGCAATTTTGGGTCTCATTTCCATTTGCAAGAGAGATAACTGCTCTCATATGGAAGCAATAGATAGAAGAGGTCAATGCAATTTCTTTCACCGGGGGGACGAGCCAGGGAGAAAAACCCTTATGCACTAATCTCAGTTGGCATAAGAAGAAACAAAAATCTGGAGTTCGGGGGAAAGGAATTCCTTTTAGTGCAGTGATTCCTTGATTCATTTACCAGCCAATAACAATCCCACACTCCTTCCAAACCCACTCCAATCACTCCTATTATCGCTGATTGGATCTGGTGACATGTTGTAGAGCATATCCATGCTTGTGCTCTCCCTGGGAATAGAATCTCAAATGGCAAACTAATAATTAGAAAAAGAGAATGCATAGTATTTATAATGTAATGCAAAAACTGTGGAAATTCAGACTTACTTAGTAAGATTCACAAAATATAAAATTACATGTGGTTAATTGTTTCTACATACCACTCTGTGGGAACAAAGAGGCCTCAGAACCTTGCAAACACAGCTAGCTGTATTGCTGTGTTAAGAGTTTTAAAAATGTGGTTTTTCATGCCCTATATGGACAATAAAAGTTTTCTGATCCAAGACAATGATACATCACTTATAATCAATGGGATAAAAAGGTGGAAGTCTTCTTTTTGAGGAGTTAAATTGGCACATACGGATGGGAGCTGGAAGGCAAGCAGTGATGGGGACTTAATATATTGAGGAGATGCACGAGACACAAAGAGCACTGGTCGATCACATGGCTAAAAAAAGCAAGTTAAATAACTTTTCAGATACAGTTATGACATCATAAAATCTCTCAGCAGGCATCTGAAGAATTGCTGTCATTCACTGGAGCATTTATTTTCCTGAAAACCTGACCAACTAATGGAAAACTCTGGGCACAAACTCCAGACATCATTTTGCAGACGATAATTTCACTTCATGTCGCACAATAATCAAAACAAGGGCCGATCTAATCTCCATATACCATCTACGGTTGATTCCAATCCTCTCTTTCATACTAGTCAGTCTAAATTCAACAGACTCAATCTATGCCCCTCTGAAAATCCCCTAATAAGGCAAGCAACCCCAAGCTTGCAACTGGTATGAAGTCACCAGAGAGCAATTATGCTTTGGCTTGATAGTTAGTGAAGGACCAGAGGAATGTCTTTTTCCCCCCATAATGCCAGGACTTTGGAGACTAATCTAATTGAGTGTCTTTTGAGTGTGTGATTATTTATGATTAGAAAGTGTTAGTGGAAAATCTGGAGGAGATATCTGGAAATAAAGAGTGTTTGATGCAGATCAGTGTCGTGCCGTTCTCCCTGGTTAATTATGTCCGGAACATCTAATGGCTGCCTCTGCTTGGGAGGGGTTGCCTCTCACAAAGACAAAAGCCTCTGAACTTTTTAAGCGTTCTTTGAACTTAAATGGTTTTTAGAGAACCAAGTAATTCCTGGGTGTAAATTCTGGGCTGCATGTTGGGTTCAGACAAAGTGATTTATGTGAAAAATTAAAGAAATTGCAAGAAAGACAAAGAAAGTTTTTTGGCAACTACCCTGTTTTCTATCAGTGATCCACTGAATATTATTGTTGGATGCTTTCTTTTCACATATGCTCTGGGTGTGTAGAGTGTCTGTACCCTGCATGTGACTCACTCTGCCGTCTCCCTGCCACTGCCCCTTAAAGCCCTCATTTCCTGTTGGGAGTCGCCAGAATTGGATGAAGGACGTGGCTAGAGGCCTCTTGGGGCCTGGATTAGGGCCTGCAACAGCACAGTCAGTCTGGAGACATCTCTATCCATCAAATATCAAACTCACTCAAGGACCCATTCAATCCCAACAGCAGAGGGAATAATGTCCCCGCAGAAGAGGCAAGTGCTTTTTATTTTTCTGCAGTTGAGACAAGGTTATGGTTAAGGTAATGGTTTTAAGAACACTTTTTCACCACAAACAGTGGAACAATAGCACTTTTCCAGTGTGCTTTGTAAGTGCGTGTTAGTTTGAATCTGGGTAAGTCTGTGCCCAAGAGCTGACAGAGAGACGACTGTGTGTGTTGAGAGAGCTCATTAAGAAGACCCATGTGTGTTTAACAGATACCAAGGGCTCTCTTTCTTCCAATAACAACTCATTAATGAATGTTTGTGTGTGTAAGGGAATTAGAGCGGCTGTAGTCATGAATCATGATTCACATCAGTCTTGTGTTAGTGATCAGATCCCAAACACCACACTGACAGAGATAAACACTGGACGAACAATGGCTGTTTATATATGTCCATTTATCCAGATGCTTTCATGAATGACTACTGAATGGCTATTATGCTAGACTTTCCACTTGATAACTAGACTATCCTTACTTGCTATGTAATGCATTTTATAATACATTCTCAAATTAGCTAATTAATGCTAAAGTGATTATGTGATTTAATATTAACACATATCAACCAACTTCTTCAACTCAACAAAAAGCATATTTTATATAGTATTTAGTATAAAAGATTTGCAGTTATTGGGCTAAAATGTAAGACATTCAGAAACACTTGTGTGACCCAAAATGAAAATCCATACTATTGCAGAACCAGTTAGGTCCATGGAGTTAACATTTACATAAAACCATTTGACATGCATTTTAGGAGTGGATGATATGGAGCTGAAACAATTACAATATGTCACCGTATTTTTGCAATAAGGAAATAAGAGACAATATGTCAAAATTACACTTAATATTTACTCTGGCCACAAGTCACATCAGCATACAGAGCCAAACTAATAAAACCAGTGATCAAAAATAATCATGCTAAACTTTAATAAATACTTTAACAGAGTAGCTAAAAATAGAATATGAGTGGGATATTTTCTTCACAGCAGTATCTGTGATCCAATTTTTTAAACCATTTGCCTGAATCCGTTCTTCAACAGTTTGGCTTGGTACTGTGTCTTGTGGCTCAGCCTTCCACCATGACTATTGTGTTTGTAGGCTAGTGTGATACCCAAGTTATGGCGTTTATAGAAACACATCAGCATGCAGCTATACCTCATTATCATGATATGACAAATTCTTATCATATCTTCTCATCAAGATATATCACGGCAATTTCATGTGGCAAAACCCTAAAACATCTGAAGCCCCTTCCCACTTCGTACTTTCATTGAGTAGAAACACATGTCTGCACTGTCACATTTAAAAACTGCAAAAACAACAAATACTGATTTAGAATTGGTGGGCAGGGAATGGAGGATATCGGATGGATAAACTGCACAATAGAGCAAACACATTGGAGAATGAGGGAGAAAGAGAAGAAGTTGAGAGTAATCGGTTATCAGTGCTGTGATTTATGGCCTGTTTTCACGTTAAACATGTTATGTGTACAGTGACAACACCCCAGTTTATTGCAAAATACCTGCCTGCTTACAATAAAGAAGTGTTCCATTTTTCCCTCTTCAAAGAATCTAGTCTGCTGCAGGGAAGGAAATGTAATTATAGAACAATAATAGCATCTAAATGTAAAAAAGGAGGAGAAATGTGGGTTGTTCTGCAGAAAGGGGGGCAGTTAATGGGCACCCAGCCTGGTATTCCTGTCTGTGAGATTTACATTTGGTGCCCAGTTGATTCCAGGGCTCTTCAACTTATCTAGGCCCGTGCAGCTTCCTGCATGTTATTACCTATCAAAAGGTTCATAGTTTTTTTATGAAGTTCTTTACAGAGCGTTGGACAAAAGGAAAAACTAGTTTAACAGCTTGCTAAGTCAAGACATGACCCCACAAGATTCCACTACTTCTCAGAGGATGTCTGGAAATGGGAAACACATGTGCTTTGATGGCAGTGATTCTTTTTATTATTAGTTTGTTTTGAATTAGACCTGTGATTGCAGGATCTTGGGAGGCTTTCACTATCCATTAAAATGCTGATTTGACATAATACACCACATTTTGGATAGGTGCCTTTGGACACCTTAAAAAGATGGCTATTGTTTATAACATTCATACTGAAGTAGTGTGATACTATATTGATCTTTATTGGGGAATCCTCCTTTCCTCTATCGTTTCAAAGGTAAGTCAGTCATCAAGTGCAGTGTGATCAGTTTCAGACCACTGAAATAAGGACAGCTGACAGCAGCAACTATTGCTAATGTGGCTCATAGTGTTTTGCAGGTGAACAATAGCCAATAGAAAACTATTACTATTGACTAGTCGGTGACCACATAGGGTGTAAAAGTGTTCCATCCATTTTCTATCACTTCTGCACTAATTTATTCTCCCTAGAGTAGCAAGATTAAACTCAAATTAATTCTGTAATTGAATTAAAGAAATGACTAACTTTATTTTCAACTCTCAATTCTAATTATGGTTCTTTATACTTCTTTAAGATGGATTTTGTTAAAATTAAACCTCCAGTGTTGGCCACTCCCTGGTCAGCCTGGCATACTGTGGCAATGTTACACATCATCTGTGCAATTGCAGGTAGCCATTCAAAGTGGCAGCATGGTCACAACCAATAAGCCAATAATGATTGGACCTCTTTGGATTGGATTTATTTTAATTCACTAATCCTGTAATGGTAGAGGCGTGTCTCTGTTCCTGCGGGGCTCCTTACTACAGGACAGACAGCCCTGAGACATGGTCAGCCTGTCTCTCTCATTCCTTAAACAGAAAACTCACACAGCCACTAAGCGGTATTTGACTCCTTAAGCTCTTAGACGACTAAGGTTAGGGGCTAACGGGGGTGCAGGCATAGTGGAAGGATGCAGGGCTGTTTCTTGGTGTGCTGTTGGTGCTGGTGAGAGGCCATGAGGAGGGAGGAACAGTATAGTACGGACCTAACAGACGAAACATTCACTCAAAAAGTGCATCGCTTGGACTAATGGGGAAATTATTTATGAACTATTTGCAGTGCACCTGAAAATACCTTCAGTGAAATTATGTTTGGCAACCTGAATTGCTTTGAAGTCAATGGAGTGGCAATAAAAATTAGGCCTTCATTAGAGAGCTGGGCCTTTCCAACTGAATTGGCTCAGTCTCGGCGGGTCAGGGGCATTTAGGCAGCGCTCCGCTTCCTTTAACTCTGGCAGCCGCGGACACATGGAAGCAATTTGCCTGATTCTCTGCTGTTTTTACGATTTTCCCCTTTAATTTTTTTCTCACCACACTGTGCTCCTTTTATCTTGCATTTAGGAAATTAACACTAACTGACAAATTACTTTTGTAAATAAAAAAGTAGAGCTTTAGAATGTTGAAACCAGGAGTAGCCTATTGGCCAGTGTTCGCCCAGCCACAAAGAAATCCTTGATAACTGTTTAGATATGTCATCCCACAGCAAAGCTTTATTTTATCAAGTGTATATAATTTTCAATTGAAATAAATGTATAGTAAGGCATTCATCTTCCATGTGTGTAGTACTTGTGTCTACTCAGAAAATGGTGCACTTTTTTTTTTTTTTAAACAAACAAAAACAAAAAAATCACTTGTAGGGATTTTGGGGTCATTTACAAACTGCTTTATGCTTTGGTCAAGAACAAATCTCATTCACAAAAAAATGCAGTCGACTGAAGTGAAACTGTAATCTTCAGAAAACCAGATGCACCAAAGTCCAGGGGATTGTAATCTTCAGAGATGTAAGCTAATTACTTAATCACTTACATTCGTAAATCTTATTATTGTAAAAGAAATTGCTGTGGTGATTAAATTACTGATATTTATCTCCTAATAGCGCTGATTAGGAGGTGATGCTAATCTGTCATTCTGAAAGGCTGATATTAACAGCATCAATCTAACAAAACAATAAACACTTAATATGAAAGAGATGTTTTGTGCACTCGGGGACCAGATGGCCTGCTTTAGACTGGAATGTGCAATATTCTGGCCTGCTTGGCTACACCTCTAATGATGGGAACCACAAACTGTTGACTTATTTAATTGAGTTGTTTTGCCCCATTAACCTGTTGTCTGACACAGTGGACACGTGAGTTGGGAATGAGAATGTTTTTGCTTTATGCTAAAAATGGAAATAGTCTCATACTTGTTCTCTTCTACAGATTTGGTAGTTATTCTTTACTTGTAATGTAGTCTAAGGTCTACATTATGGATCTTAGAAAAAGAAAACAGGGTAGTTTATCTTACAGTAACACTGTAAGTGCAGTAAATATACACTCACATCTTAATTAGTGTTCCTGTGACCTGATCATTTGAACAGCATTAAAGCTTTACTTAAACACACTAAATTTTTATGCTCACCCTGAATTTGGCATATTTTGTGCACCTTTTCTAAACACTTTGAAAAATCCAAAACTGTGGTAGTATGTGAAGCAATTCTCCAGTGATTGCTCTAATGCTACAGAAGTGGCCATAAATTATGCATCAGGAATATGTATAAGTATTGACTTTATTATGAGCCATTCCTACATGCTAGCTTTTGTACCTGCTGAACAATCACTTGGGTGCTTCCTAACATAAGACACGTACGCTTGTTCTCTCACTCACACACTCCGCTACTGACTTTCAGCTGGGGGAAATGAAACAAAAAGAGCATAATTAAAATAATAATAGAGTCTCCTCTTGTTTGGGGGTTTGGATTGTTTTTCCCCACAGTTGAATTTGGCAACGTTGGAGGAATTTGCAGGAACTGTCGAGGAGTGTTAGTGTAAATAAGTATACTCTGCTTTGTAAGATTTTGATACCTAATCAAGTCAGCTCTGACAAGAGTTCTCTTTCTGTGTTTTCTTCTGTTTTTTTTACTCTTGCCAAAATCTCTAATGTGACGCTCCATTGAGTCTTAGTGCTGAATACCTGATGACACAGAAAAACAATGCCACTCATTTAACAGTGAAAAAACAAGCTCTGCACTCCACGATGCACACTGAGATATATTCACAAATGTTACTCTGCTTTACTCATCCATATTCCCCAATCTTCTGTCTCCTTGTCCCTCTGCCCTGACCCCCGAATGAGGATTACTGAGCTGTGCATGTCATTTGTTCACTTCTCCTTCCTGTTTTCAGCTAGTTGGCCTCTAGTGCTTTGTGTCTATGAATGCTAACATATCTTACCTTGCCGTGGGCGAGAAAGAGAGTATACCTGGTTTTTGGCCATTCTGCTCCAGTAGTCACTCTGGAAGCCTTAGACAATAACATTTGTGGACTTTCACAAACACACACACTGACAGTCAGGCTAAGGTCTCACTGGCACTGGGTGTCAAAACCAAATGACTGCTCGTCCTTTCCTTGTGTGCACTGGACATGTGGTGCCCTTCTTGGTGAGGCTAAGGCTAAAATGGCTGTTGACACAAGGAGACAGCAAACTCACTGCTCCAACATGAACTCTCAGTCCCTTATGCCATTATAACAATACACAGTACAATCAACATTCCACATAGTAGTGCTAGTAGAAAGGAGTGAGGGGGGTCAATCAGCAGCTTGAACTGTGAAAACCACAAAGAAGATGTCATCAAACAAAAATGCTTAGGTACACATGCTGAAAGATGGATGCTAAACAGAGGGGGCAGGGCACTATTAAAATGACATCAGGGACAACCTCTCAACAGCTGCATGGGAGTGCCGTCTGTTATGGAGGATGGAAAATGGAGGGCAATACAAGGGAACAGTGATAGACTAACAGCAACAAGAGGATGGGAGTCATCACCAGTCTAAGCATGTGCTGATTGAGCCTGGCTCTTTTTAACCAGCAGGCCTTTGGAGACCTAGAAGTTGGCAGCGGGGTCGCAAGTGTACCACCAGAGACATGGTGCTTCAAAAAGCTGTCTGTGCTTTATTGAGCAACTGCGTGTTACGTGGAATGCGTTGCGCTGAGACTCACTTAGTCGTGGTGGGACCTGTTCTGATTGAGCTAACAGCTGGGATATGACATCAGCCAAAGTGTTGGCCATGTTTTCACTCACTGGAGCAATTCTGCTCTTAAAAGGTTCCATCAGTACCACTCCGGCGAGTTGCAGAGAGTTGCTTTTCATCTCTTTAGCTGTGCAATCTGCCAGCTGGTCAAAGTGCCCCTTGGTAAGATGGACAGAAATGCCAATGCTGTACACATAAATGACTCATTGTCTTTATACGCTCAAGTGCACAAGTGAGATATGGGCACTTACATACATAAAAATACACTTGCACACCCCCCATACACACTTATGTATAGAGTATATTAATATACAAGAATTTTAAGTATCAGGAGATACATTTTTTTCCATTTATGTCTGCTGCAAAGACTGTAACTGAAACCAAATGGCACCTATCTCTCTCGCCTATGTCTAAAATGGCTTTCATGTGTGGGAGATGTTTTGGCAACATTCCCCAAACTTTGGTTTGACCTCTGCACAGGTACTTGTGAATGAATTTTCATGAGTGGTGCTGAGCTGTGTTGGGGTTTGGATTCAGCCTCCAGTCACAGTTTCCAACAGGGGCCTCTTAAAAATACTAAACTCAACCTCCTCAGAACGCACACTGCGATTTAGCACTTGAATATTTCTAAAATAAAAATCCCTTTTCACCCTGTCTTTTGTCCAAGTATCTTTCCACTGTGACACGAGGGACCAATTGAGACAGAAATCTATTTGCACTGCTCTGTGGTATTGTGTATATTCCGTAAGTCTATGCTGAACAGAAAGCACAGATCATCTGGAGTGAGTAAATCACCAGGGTGGAAGAAAAGAACGGTGAAAAAAAGCAACAAGGCAAAACGCAGCTACAAAGCAGCTTATCACATTTAGCATGTGCTTATTAGGCCTCGTGCCTTTGTGCCGGCTGCTCAGAGATTGAGTTGAGCTATTTGAACTGGTTCAGACCGATTGTGAGTCTGGGATATTCTGATGAAATGCTGTGACATAGTCAAACTCTCAAGGAGGCCTGCTATTTGGGCTGTTCTCTGGAAATATAAGCCACAGAAAGATGCACAGCTTAATAAATATTTGTGTAGCAGAGTGAGCTTATAGAACCAAGGTCAAGGCAGTGCATTATCAGTCTACCATTTTCAGCTGATACACAGGCTAGTGGTTACTAAAATCAGTTAATGTTTCTCACACTGATCAAAGAAATATGTGAGAGCTGTTATTTCTGAACAGAACAACAAGATATTTTGCTATCACTATTTTTAAACAAATCACAGACCACTGCTAACATGGAGATCTGGAATGAGACTAGTTCTTACTTTTTTGTTTACTGAATGACCAAGGCCCTTCTCGCCCAGTTTGGCCAGATGGCCAACTCTAACAAGAGTCACAGTGGTTCCAAACTTCTTCACATTCACAATTATTGAGGCCAGTGTTCCTGGGGGCACTCAAAGCTTTATAAATTGTTTTATACCATTTCCCTGATCTATACAGTGCTGTGAAAAACTATTTGCCCTCTTCCTGAGTTTTTATAATTTTTCATATTTGTCATACATAAATGATTCAGATTATCAAACAAATTTGAATATTACACAAAGATAACTTAAGTAAATACAAAAAGCAGTTTTTAAAATGATGATTTCATTTATTAAAGGGAAAAAAGCTGTCCAAACCTGCCTGGCCCTATGTGAAAAAGTAATTGCCCCCTAAACCTTATAACTGGTTGTGCAAGTGTTTGTGATAATGGCAATGGCAATGAGTCTTTCACATTGCTGTGGAGAAATTTTGTCCCACTTTTCTTTTGCAGAATCGTTTTAATTCACCCAAATTGGAGGGCTTTTGATCATGAACGCCCTGTTTAAGGTCATACCACAGCATCTCAATCAGATTTAAGTCCGGACTTTGACTAGGCATTCCAAAATCTTAATTTTGAGCCATTCAGAGATGGACTTGCTGGTGTGTTTCAGATCTTTGTCCTCGAGTGCGCTTGAGCTTGAGGTCACAAACTGACAGACAATCTCCTTCAGGACTTTGTTAGAGCACAAAATTCTTGGTTCCATCAATTATGGCAAGTTGTCCAGGTCCTGAAACTGCAAAGCAGCCCCAGACCACTTCCACCACCATGTTTGACTGTTGGTATGATGTTCTTTTTATGAAATGCTGTGTTAGTTACAACAGATTTAACAGGATGAACGCCTTCCAAAAAGTTCAACTTTTGTCTCATCAGTTCACAGAATATTTACCCAAAAGTCTTGAGGATAATGAAGATGTTTTTTGGTAAATGTGAGACAACTGTTCCAAGTTTAGTGTGCTTCACTTTGTCAGACAGCTTCTATTTCAGTGATTTCTTGATTCAACAGGTCTGGCAGTAATCATGCCTGGGTGTGGTAAGTGAAATTAAACTCAGCTTTCATAAAAATGTGGTTTAGGGGGAAGTAAATTACTTCTTCACATACAGCCAGGCAGGTTTGGACAGCTTTTATTCCCTTAATAAATGGAATCATCATTATGATACAATGTTATCATTAAAAACTGCATTTTGTAATTACTCAGGCTATCTTTATGTAATATTAAAATTTCTTTAATGTGTTTAATGACAATTTTTTTTATAGGAGCAAATACGGTTTCACAGCATTGTACCTTGCTACAACATGTTTTCGTTTTATCACTATGGGTTATTGAGTGTAGACCAATGGGCAAAAATGACAGCAATATTCATTTTAAATCTACATCTAAATCTACTACATGAAGTGAAAAGGTCGGAATACTTTCTGAAGCCACTGTGCACTATTATTACACATAGCTTTGAAGTGTGTGGTTAATAATTATGATCTTTAACTATTTCAGTCTAAATGGATCATACACTACTCACAAAAAGTTAGGGATATTTGGCTTTCGAGTGAAATTTATGGAAAACGTAAAAAGTTCACACTAC
>JAUMHL010000014.1:6908851-6948332 GCA_032362345.1 Sandelia bainsii
GGTATTAAATGGTGAGGAGACTAATTGGAAACGAGGTGCAGCTGAAGACAATCAGTGAGTGAGAGTGGAGAGAGGGGCGTGGTTAAGGTGAGGGAGGAAGAAAGACACCAGACTAGGACATGACCATGACAAACGGATTTATTATACAAGTTAAAAGTATGTGGAGTTGATATTTGGTGACTAAGCTCTGACCTTGGCAATCCATGCACATATACACTGAGCCTGGGGAGCCTACAGGTGAAGGATGGAGTAGAGTTTGAGCTTGTTAAACTCTAAATGAACACCAGTGAAAGCAGAAGCATCAGTTGAATGATGTGTTTGCAGCAGAGTTTGCAAATGAGCAGTACAGTGTAGAAGTGGGAAGTTATTGACAGTATAAATAGACTGCATTACTACAAAGTGTGTGTTAGATATACAGTTTTGTGAAAAACAAAAAAAATATATTCAATTCATATATATCCTCTGATTTCTTTCCTTTGTGTGAATTTTTAACTAAGAATCTAAATCTATAACACAAAGTGAAGCGATCAGTATACTTTCTGAAGCCACTGTGCAGGATTATTACACATTATTTTTTATTGTGAGGTTATCCATATCAATAATTATGAGTATGAATTTTGACTGCTCTCTATGTTTAAAGTAATTGGAAAAAAGTGTTATGTTGTTTAATGGCAAGGTTTCAAGACAACTGTTAACTTCCAGTTGGCTTTTGCTAGTAAAACCTGGCTCCCTGTAACCGTGACCGCTCCCTGACTTGTGTTTAATGACACGGCCACAGAGAGGCACATTTTTATAAGCAAATCTGGAAGTTAGAACTGTCCTAGTTCCTTTGACAAAAAAGCCAATGGGATGTTTCCATCCTATGTCTATGGCCCTCAGCACTAAGCCAATGTGTTCTCAATAAAGATGGAAATCTCATCTCTTGTCATACTGTACAATATAATAAACATCTTTATTAGCCTAAATATCTTTACAACAGCTGCACCGTATATTTTAAACAAATGTGATCTAAACAGAAGTAAACAATGTATTTGTTGGGGACTATTATTAGCCACACAAATACTGACCAAATAGAGTGAAAACATTCACTCAAGTTATGTCCATTGGCACAAGCAGATGCGACTCTAGCACAAACCTGAGTACAAAATGTGTAATTTGATTCTAATTTTAGAGCAACATTGTCTATTTTTTTGTGCATTTATTTATTTTATTGTTCTTTTAATATGTTTGTATTAAGGAGTGCAATGAACATGGGAACCTTAATGGGGCACATGCCAGACTTAGATGTTTGTGTTTGCACTGTATTTCCTCAGACATGGAGAGAAACAAAGACAAAAAAGAAAGGAGACACACAGTCACAGACAAAGGCAAAACAGGGAGAGGACAGAATTAATTTGACAGTGAATAAGTGACAGCCTTTCCTGTCCTTTAGCACAGCTCTTTCTTCTCTTCTCTCCTACCGAATCCCAAGTCACTCCCCTAACTGCACGGTGGACATCTCTGAGCACATTTGGGAATTTCACTCAGTATCTGGCACATTAACAGTCCCACTATGCTTTGTTCCTGCTTTATTTGCATGATAATTAGTTAGTGACAGTGTGTATTCTAATTTATTTATTATTTCACCAATATAGGTACACAGAGAGAGGGAAAGAGTGAGCTAGAGAAAGAGGAAGAGGTAAATAGAACAATGTGCATTAATTAAAGTGATTAAAGGATTGACTGAACTTTGCCTTGATGTGTTTATTCAATTAATAAGCAAAGTGCCAGATGACTGTTTGACTTTTATAACAATTAATTGTACCGTTTTCTGTAATTTAGGCTCATTCATCTTACACAGATCTTAAGCCATCACATCAATCTTACCCCATTTCCCAGAGAATCTCCTGTCTTCACTTCCAAATGAAACTATTATCCTTATACAGACTTACGAAAATGTGGAAATTAGAGTTTGTGATCAAAATGTGAGGTCAAAGTTCTCATACAGCAGTTTTTACTGAGGTATTCCATATCTTGACACCAATTTTGTCTTTTTTTCCCCAGTCTTTTTTTAAATGCAGTATTTCTTTTATTACCTAATAATCTTAGTTGACTGGTAATGACACAGGGGCCAAATTATTATCATAGCAGAGTGCATAAACTGTCTACTCTCCACCTAGCCATCTCAAACTACATGTCTAACTACATGTCTGGGTAAGTCAGTCTGCATGTCTAAAAATTATTTTTCTATTTTTTTAGTAGAAAATATTAAACATTGTATGTTGTAGGATGAAAATTGTGACACCAATAAAAATAAATGCAACATCATATCAATATTAGAGATTAAATGGGGTCTTTACATAAGTCGTCATTCCATGTGTCCACCAGCCTGAAAGACACTCTCAGAAAAGTTTTGGTTTCATTTGGACTCTGCTTTGCTTCTTGTTTCCTAAGGCTGGGACAGGGGGGCAGTTTCCACCACCCTTGCAAAGCCCGTTCTGAGAGTTGGACACAAGGGAGGTGGAGCAGTTTGAGTTGAGTGCTTGCAAAATCAAAACGCCGCTTCATTGTTCGCATCTGTATCCGACTTATTCCCACTGCATTGTCCAGGGGAACAAAGGGAACCATCTATTTGTCTGATAGAAGCCAATGGATGGGAAGAGGTTTGATTTGAGTGTTGAGGATGCTATTTGCCTAGAGAAAGCCTGAGGACGGGGGCTGAGCGTGCTGGCAATAGAATCGGGCTGTCAGCTGGCATCTAGCAATAATTGCTTCCCATGGCAGGACCCCGTCGACCAGGAGAAGAGGAGCCCAGTGCAGAGAGTCAACGCGGGAATCCATTTTCACAGCAGCCCAGTCATAATTGTTTCGTGAGCACAGGGATACTTGTTGCCAATCTGCGTGAGGGCCAAGCTCTGATTGACACCCCCTGACCAGAGAGACCCGGGGATGGAGAGGGAGAGGAGTATAGAAGGCCTTGAGTATCACCATGATTGTCACTCAAAGATGAGTTGTAAAGGAGAGGGGGTGGTAGGAAGAAAATGGGGGAAAAAGTGATAATCATGATTCCAAAAAGTCTAAATTTAATTATCCTGTTTCTTTACTCTTTCATTATTTATATTTTGAAAATCCAACCTCCTCCCTGGTGAATGATCATTTACACAAGTCAATAAAGCAGTAGCCCTGAAAATAAGAAGCCAGGCCAAACATAATGATTTTCTCAGGACTGTACTCTACAGAGGAAAATGTATATTTTATCCACTTTAAGCTGCAAGAGAACTATTGATTAGTAATTGATAAGATCATCTCTTTATATAGACACACATGCCTGTCTGCTTTATCAAAGAGATGCTTAACATTGATTATGATAACCGTACACTCTAAAGCTCAATTTGCTTTTGAAGAAACAACTTAATATCTGAAACCCATGGCTCCACAGCTCTGTAAGATGGTTTAGATCTATTTGGCAAAAGCACCCAAGGAGCTTATCACTCACCTGTCCAAAGCTAATTCTGCCCAGTGTCAAGCATGGAATTGGATTTAAGGACAGAGAAGTTGCACAGGTCCGTTTGCTGTCAGCAGGTCCCAGTGCCCCTCTCATGTGTCACTTCAGCGCTGAGTGAACATGCTAAATTCCTAACAGGGTAAAGCGCCAACAAAGGCTATCTGAGGCTATCTGAGGCCTTGGGCAAATCTCTCATGACACCGTCTATTCCCCATATACCTCCCTATACTGGGCCAGGGTCCTCGAGTATCCCTAAGAAGCAAGAGCATATTGTATAGGGAATAAGAAGTCAGTGGAGATCCTGACACTGTGAAAGTGATGTCCCATTATCTTCCAGTCAGATGCATTTTTTCATACAAACCCATAATACAAGAAGGTTGTACTTAAAAAAAAGACAGCTTTGTATTCTTAGTGGTGTCCCTTTGGTGTGTTTTACCATTCAGAAAACAGTGGTTACATCCATACGACAGAATAATTGCTCTGGTAATAGTGTTGTTTAGAGACTGATCAGGGTCAAGGGTGAGAGATTACCCTTAAAATATTTTTCCAGAAAAGAAATGACTGCCACAGTCGTCAGCCACGGCCTGCTCATTGCTTAGCCTTGAGGCATTCAAATTGACAGGTCTCATTATGTGTGAACTCCTGATATTCCCCTTCGTATTCCATGGCCTGTCAGTCTCCACCTGCCTGTCCATCTCACTGCTGCATCACCTCAGCACCCACTCACTGACAACCACCATCTCCTCACCAGCTTTTAGGCGTTTAAGCTGGGAGTGAGCTGGTGAGAGGGACTGTGTGGTGGTGTATGTGTGAATGTGATGGAGGTGTGTGTGGGTGTAGGCAGTGGCAGGCTTTATACAAACGGCCCAGCTATCTACTGACAATCTGACAGGGGTCCGCTTGTAAACAAACTGCAACAACCAGTGTGATCTAACCTATAGCACTGTACTGCAAATTAGAAGAGGGCTCACACCTTGCAAGCATACACACAAACAAGCACCTATGATAAATATACGCAGGTGCATACACATACACACACACAAACATGATGGTACCTTAGCAGAATCTTAAGTACCTTATGCAAACTGTATGTTTGTTGGGGAGGCACAGGCAGAGCACTGATGAGTGGCTCATTATGGCAACACCAGCACTACACACTGGGTATCGCATAATCAAAGCCTGGGGGTACGTATTAATTATCCTTTTGAATAGTGATGAAATTTTAAAAAGCTTCTCCTTAAGGCTCACATCACGGATAGATGAAACAAAGCGCAGCACAGCTTGCGCGCCCAGGCTCACATGTGTTTTTACATCTGTTCAGGATATTTCAATTTGATGCTCAACAAGCTGAGAACGAGATTAAAGGATAATAATGTGTCATCCTCCACACAAGCATCTCTTCCAGAGCGAGTAATAGCACATCAGCAGGCAGACAGGCAGGCGGCTTGACTTCTGGAGGAAAGCTAGCTAACAGCCATCACAGGCGTAGTCGATGCAGTCACGCATGTGTCTCCTGCTTGTCTCCAGTCAAGGTTGCTGAGGCACTGTCTCTCCCTTTCCCCTCACACATACCAGTTGACTGGGAAAAGAGAATACAGGGCTGGAGCGGTAAGGGGAGGGGTGGGGGAGTTGTATTGAAATTTGCTTGAAAGAAATATTTATGAGCTGCTTTTTTTTTTTAAGAAAGTGTTGTCTTTAATGAACATGTTTAAAGATTGTTTCACCATCTATAATTTATACGGCAAGTCTTCGACAGGGAAAAAGGGCTAGTTTCAGTTTGCACATGTGAATCCCTCACTGTGACGGTAAAGAGCATCCGGAACATCTGCTTTGCCATAGAGGTGTGATTGCTTGACACTGCTGTGGCGTACAGAGGGACTCATGGGATATAAAGGCATTGTGAGCACAGAGATATTTGTTGTCAAGCTGTATGAAAACTGGTGATTGACACTCATTGACCAGAGAAATGGGAGGCTGGAGGTTTGGAAAGGCCTGGAATATCAGCATGACTGTCACTCAGAGAAGAGAAGGAGAGGAAGGTGAGAAATAAAGAAGGACAGTAATTCAGTTTAAAACATTTCTTTAATCATCTACTCTCCATTCTGACTATTTTCTCTTTGGAGAACTGATACTTCTGAAATTCAACTTCCTTCCTACTGAGTAATCCCAAAGCAGTATCTCTAACAACAGGCACTACAGGGAAGTTATTTTTATTTCGCACTCTTTTTATTGGGAAATTTTTTTTTTTTTATCTACTTTAAGCTGCAGGTTTTGATTTAGTACTGTACTTTCGTAAGGCCAGCAAACTCAGAGAGACACTTTAAAAAACTTTATTTTAACAGGAACAGAGGCAGAGGTTTTTTATCTTTTACTCCCTAGCATGGGGTTAAGCTACAAAACAATTAATCCTACACAAGAAGTGGATAATATATGACATGTTAACTGACATGTATGTGTGAAGTCATTGTGTATTCAGAGGCATGACCATGCTGACCTTATGGCAAGAGATCTATGATACAGTGACCACTTAACCTTAAAATGGGGGTCACCACAGGAGGTACATAAAAAGATTAGCACAATTCATTTAAAAAATGTTAGATGGTTAAAAAAAATTCAAATGTAACGTTTTTTGATCGAAAATTACATTTTTATGTTAAAGAAATCCACATATTTTCACATGCTGTAACACCATGGTTGTAACTGAGTGTGTAAAAACTAGTGCTAGTTAACAAATGAGTAGAGAAGTTGACACTGTTAAATGTATAATCAATATAAAGTCCAAAAGATCAATAAAAGTAAAGGATAAATGGCTGAAATTGTTAGCTAAATGTAATGTTTTTATGGTTGAAGTTGGCTAAGATCTAAGTAATTGAAATGATCATTAGATTCAATAATTAGCTAGAAATAGGAAAAAACAACTGAAGATAGATATTTATGTATTTGATATACTTTACTTATTCCCATGAGGAAATTGGTGTTGTTGCTGACAGCTGCTACATTCAAGTCAATACTACAGGTGTTCATGACACTTCAATGTGTGGCCGGGAGGAACCCGGAATCAAACCACTGACCCCACGGTTTGTGGACGACATAGTGGCTGGTGTTTATTGGGGTGTGTCAGACTATAGACAAAAGTAATCCATTCGTTCACTGAAAGGGTTTTTGTGATGTATTTCAATGGGGCTGTGATGTGTGACACATCTATCAATATGCAGTGCTCTGTGACCGTTGCTTGTGAGGGGAAAAATGGCTCGGATTACAGGCATCACAAAGGCATAACACACCTGTAACCTACATGCACAGAAGAGGTTATTTTGTGAGCTTTAGAGAGTGTGTTTTTTCCCCCAAAAAAGAAAAATGAAACTGCTTTTGTTGTTAAACTATATAAAAAGTCAAGGAACCAACCTTCATGACAACATACATCACAACCCCTTTGGCTTAGCAAAGCAACATTTGTCTGGATGTCTCCTTCTATGACCAGAGTGGGTGATCTAATCGCCTGCTGCTGCTGTAGATACACTCTCAGTGATGACAGCATGGGTGAGCAGGTGAGGTCACAGCCAATTGTCACTAATAGAAGCAAGATCAACGGCGGCACTAGGAACTATGTAGAAACTCTAACCTTATTATTTACAAAGCTGCACCTCGAACCTTATCAGTCTCAAACTGAGGTTTGCCTTCAGCAGGCATGGCTGCGCGAAGATTATCAGTCAAAAAAAGAAGAGAGGGGAAAACAAGCCATACTGTAGCTGTCAAAATTTCATCCTGTCTGAATTTCTCCTTTACAAGTGCCTCACTATATGTAAACACAAGCACACACCCACACAAAGACACACACTCAAATACACATCCATTAAAAAAATACACATCTATGCACACACAATGCAATTTTTCCAGTCAAGGATGTTGGAAAACCTGTCAGACTCTCACAAAGAAAAGCAAATTTATTTATTTATTTGAGTTCAGAGTAATTACAGGCATAACCATGGAGCTTGGCTGTGACATCTCTTTATAAAATCAGGTGTCAGAGTGCGCCAAGCAGAAATGTGCCAAAGAGGAAATGTGAATTTTTTCCTCTTTTAATCTCTAATCAAATTAAATAGGTGAGCACTTTTTCCTGCGCTTGCGCTCTCTTTCTCCCTCCCTTTCTCTCCCTCCCATTACATGAGAAATGAGCAGATAAGCTTTGCCTGAAACTGCCAAGTATACATCTAGATACCATGAAAAATTCTGCTAGTCAGCACTTCCATAATTTTTGGTCCTGAGGAATTTTTCAATATGGCTGCATGAGTACACATAGCAGCAGCTCAAGGAAAACACCAGAGCCAGAAATCCAATTGAAGGTATTTGTTTCAATTTCCGGCTATTTGGCAAAGATGAGACTAGATAAATATGTTATTAATTCCTGCCGAACACACTGCCGTCTGAGGAAATATGTTACTCATGCCTCTTTTCTTTGACTCTAAATAATTGAACAGAGAGAGAGAGGAAGGCCTCTGCAGGGTTCATATCGAGTTTTTACTGACTTTCCCTACATCTGTTCCTACTAGTTCCTTTACGCAGACACACACACAGCTTCACAAATCAGATGACAACACACCTGTCTAAAAATCACAGCTTTGAGCTTTTGACAAAATAAGCGAGATGAAGATTAAGCGCAGGTACAATATGGTCAGACTCCGCTGGGTTTGCAGAAGCTTACACTCTTCCTCCTCTAGCTCGAGCACCACTAGGCGCCTAAGGGCCCTGACAGAAAAGATATGACATATATATTTTTTTTAAACTGTAAGGGGGGAATGAAAACAACTTCCCCCATGAAGACAAAAAAAGCCTGTGTTTTACATCTCTCTCACAACGACAGCTTCGGGGACAGTTTATGTGCAAGAGACAAAGATACTTTGACACTGTCAGCTTCTGTCACTGAAGTTACCAATGGCTGCTGGTGAGGAGTCGCTGCAGCAAAGAGGCCTGCTTCTCTTGTGCTGATCTGCGTGTGTGAAACTGAAATGGCTGGGTCTTTTGTGTGTGACTCAATGTCTAGAGGCCTTTATGATAATGAATGCTAGGTCTTCCCCCACTAAAACGTATCAATAAATAAAACATAGGAACTCCTCTATTGTGGTTGATTCACACACAGAAGAGGTGCAGGCCCCTTTTAGTTCACTGCCACTTTAAGGGAGTGTAGCTTAGCTGTGATACAAATACACCATCATAAACACTTAAGATGAACAATGCACCTGAGAACAGGAAAGCAGCCCCTTTTATCCACAGTGAAGTAGAACTATACATAATTAAGAGAGGAAAGTGTAAAGATGTAATTGGTGCGTTGTTGATAATCTTGATTACCATTATTAAGTAGTTTTTAAAGATACATGACTCTGAGCCACATTTAGAGGACTTAACTTATTAATCAGGCAGCTGTTTGCTGTAGCTCTTCAGAGAAATGCAGAAGAGGTACAGTAATAACATGTGGATATGAGTGTGCATAAAAGGAAAAGCTGTATTGCTATTTTATGTTAAACGATAACTGAGTAAGACTGAAATGAGAACTTTGTTGAACCTGATAAAGTGCAGTGATTAAACAAATCATTTATGAGGATATAAAAATCACTGCACAAAGTGGAATGAAGCTGACAACAAGAATTAACACAGTCAGAACCCATTTAAATCAGTGACTACATTAAACGAAATTAAGAAAATTACTCCACCACAACAGTGTGCAGAGGGCCAGACAAGTTTGCCTTTGTGCCTTAATAATTTCTGCAATAGTCTATGTTTCTTTGTGTTTTTGCTTTGACTGCAGAGGTGATGTTATGGGCCTTACCCCCAGGTTTTAGGTTCAGTCACAGATGCTGTTTGCTGTCCACGCTTAGCTCACCCCCAAACTATCCCCAGGCTCCACCACCGCTGCACTTCAAAGACTACATGAAACTAAACGTGACTGAGAGAATAAAGAAAAAAATTATTAGATTAAACATCGACTAGCAGGACAACATTGGTAGATGTTTATTTTCAGAGACAGATTATTTCAAAAAGGTAATTTTATTTAATGTATTTAGCAAACAGGACAGAAATATCTACACGGGCTGCTCATAAATTTTTCACTTTAAAACAAAAAAAACATACAATATATTAGCAGACGACTGACCACGCTGCAACATGTTAAAATCTTCATATGAGTGTTACAGATCTATTAAAATACAAACAAAATTATCTTGGTATCACTAAAACTCTGTTACTCCAGTATTTACCAGACCAGGGAATGGTGCTGTGCAAAGTAAAGGGAAACAACTTCTGAGCTAATGAACTTCGGTATGACTAGAAAAAGGCATGTTTATTAGAAAACCTGACTGT
The DNA here is from genome assembly GCA_032362345.1 of Sandelia bainsii. Classification (NCBI taxonomy): domain Eukaryota; kingdom Metazoa; phylum Chordata; class Actinopteri; order Anabantiformes; family Anabantidae; genus Sandelia; species Sandelia bainsii. Next base: position 6,918,690 of record JAUMHL010000014.1, read on the forward strand.
AACATACTATGGTGTGTTCACTATATGACATTCATCAGTTGAATCAGCAAGAATATCCACTTGTTACAATGTCACATCTAAATCACAGACGACACAAAATTATATCCCCAAACACCAGCATCTCAAGGTGGTGAAAAGAGTATCTGGGCTCTAGCGTTTGTGATGGAGCCTGTTATCATAGTCATACTGCCCTCCATTGGTGAAAACACATATTACAACAACAGTGCTGAGGGTGAAGTTGGTATTGACGTTCCAATTTGACTAATAGTGTTCAGGGTTGTTAGAGTCAGGTGTGATAAAATTATTGATGACTGAGAGTCTTCATGGTGCTTGTTTCTTTGAAGGCCTGCTAATCATTACAAAGTCCAACTCCCAACAAGTTGTTCATCAGACTAAAAACAACCTGCCATTGTACTTTGATGTGATCATTACTTCTTCTGTCCAAGGTTTTCTGCTCTCTTCACCTCAGCTGTACGGTTTTCTTTCCCTGTACTGCTCATTTCATTCTCACAGTCAAAAATAATGACAACTATGATAAATAAGTCATCATTAAAGGCGGGTATCACGGAAAAATTCTGTTTACTATACATTATTTGTTAATAAAATATAACAGCGTGTGTTGTACACACGTGTAATACACATAGCTGAAAGTGGTTATCACTAAAACATAATTTTCATTTTCAGGAAGTCAAGTGTCATTCAATCTTCTCTTCCATCTTGCAATATGTGGAAATGCAATGATTGCATTATTGCTTTAACATGTTGCGTGACACACACTGAAGTTGCCACTGGGGGTAAAGAGATTTAAGAAGAAGTATGTTCCTGGTCATACTCAAGTAAAAATAAGAAACTTAGAGAAGAATAAAGTAGTTACTAAAGAAAATACTGGCCCATATTTTATTAGAAAAGCACAATTAATAACTCCCCATCAGTGTTGCTAATGCTCCATAGACTTATGTTGCCCTTCTGGGTGATTACAATAACAAGATCGAATTCTGCTGAATGGATTATTCTTTCCCGACTGATTTTTTGTGTCAAGACACCATTAGACAACCATCTTGCCATATGATTTATAATGCCATCATTAAACAAACCTTTCCATTTTACCGTTTTATCCGTTCTTCATCAGTACTCCAAAATATTTGTGAGTTTGGATTAAATATTAGTGTTCTCACAACAGAGAGGGTAAAAAACTAAAATATGATTCATTGTTAACTTCTCCAAGTTTACAACCTTTCCTACTCCTGGATATGTTGAACCTGCAAACATCCAGAGCCAATGGGAGGGTACCTGTTCTCAGTTGAGCACCTATAAATCTCAGGCTTGGTAAATGTGATTGAACATGAGTTTTAGAACCACAGGAGTGCTTTATTTTAAAAGAAGTTCAAAGTTTTGATTTTGGCTTTGTTCGAATTTATGTTCCACCTTAGGTTATTTTTATAGATACAGAATAATGCAGTCAAATTTCCTCACCAATATAACTGAGCTTTTTAGTTAATGATAAATTGAGCTATTTATTCTAAAAGTTTTAAATTATCAAATCTTTTGCCATTTCAACCAAACAATTCCATGATATTATCATATGGAATTTCATTTTCCCTTTACTTATCCAGCCCATATCTCCTTCCACTGCCATGAGAAGGGCAAACATGAGCATGCCAAGACAACATTAAAACAGTCTGAGATTTTAGATTTCTTAAATCCCTGTGGCATAATTTACTATAGGAGAAGCACAAGTCCCATATACTGTAGTTAAGTCTATGTGAGTAACAATCATAAAAATACCTTTAAAAAACAACTTGTAAAAAACAGGGCTTAATATTCTCCTTGGTGAACCAGCCACAATTTGTGTTACAGCTTCATAAGTTATACATTCATCAAGAGAGAGCAACAGATATTTATAACCTAATCTATAAGATCCTCTAGCGTTACAGCGCCAAAGGTCAGATTTCAGAAATTCCTTGGGATATCTTTATCCTGAAATGTTTTGCTGTTTTACTGTGATTTATAGCCGACTTCCACTTATTATGCAGGACATTTACTACATTTGCAAATCCTTCTCTGGCATGAAAGAGAATACCTCTGCATAAAAGAGAATACCCAGGGTTGCTTCATTCAAGTGTATCTGGATTTGCTTTTTTAATCTGTAAAGCTAAATCATTTATACATGTAGTAAACAAAGTTAGAGAAAAAAATAACATCTTGTTAAACACCATATTGAGTATCAAACAAATCAGTATACACATTGTTTACTTCTACACAGGCAACAGGATTTTATTTTTTTGCATAATTGTACTTGCAATGTTGTATAATACCATCTACTTTTATTTTTAAAAGTTTGTGGGCAACCATATCACTATGAGCTGAATTATGTTCTTCAAAATGTTTTTCATGACTTCTAAATGGGTTTAATGATAGATCTGAAATTCAATTAATGCAATTCTGTACTTTTGTTTCTTTAATTTTAACTGCTTCATACATTCTGGTAGAGAAATTCAGGTCATACTGATGCCAAAAGACACAGGTGTAAACAGAAGGAAGAACTTTCTTAAATTTTGCCTGTCTATGGCACTTTTTACATCTTCCAACAACAGGCTTAGGTACAGTGTGTTGCATTTGATCATCTTGCTATTCAACATCTACTAAGGTGATGCCAGAAACAAAAAAAATGATTTTTAATAGTTCTTTCTTATCAATATTAACACCAGCTCATAAACTATATTGGGCTCTAACATGAACTTGGGAGGCTTAACAGAGATAAACCTAAGCAAAGGAACGGATATGTACAATCCTAAACAAGAAAGCCAAAGGAAAACCAACACTTGATTATTTGGATTTGGGGGTTTGATGTAGCCATATTAAAATTATCTGGAGCTGTTGTGATAGCAACAAGTCATCAAGGCCAAACCTGCTAAAGGGTGGGAATATTTACAGTTAGCTGAATCATGACCAAGACCTTTTAGGATGAACCACTTATATGAACTCATAAAAACGGCACATTTCTTAAAAATAAAAATTGATTGATTACATATAAAAGAAAGTGAACAACAAAATAAGAGTTGGAACACAAAAAAAGGAACTAATCCAGACACTGTGACAAAAATATACAAAGTCAACTAAAAGACTGACTGTTAAAGAACCAATAAAATCAAAACATATGGCTTTAAATGTGACACTTAAACAGGGATTTGTCATTTGAACACTGAAACTTAGTAAATGATGAATGCAGAAAGCACAGGGTATATAATTTTCAAGCTAGTTCAAGAGATTTCAGAATAATTTTATTCTCAGCTTTTTCTCATAGGAAACTTGCCTATGGTGAAGGACCTTAACAGCCATGCCCCAATATTAATTGTGGTCTGAGCATGTTAACTTCTAAAATAAACATCTAATTATCAGTAACGGAAGTTAGGCAACAATGGTAATGGGTTGACAATGATGTGAAACAAAACAACAGTAAAATGCAGAAACAAGTATCAATTGAGATTTGTATCAGCAAGTTAATTACACTAGTGTATTCTGGAAGGGTTTATCTATGGTACCTACCTGATTTACCTGCAATCACATGATCAACCTCAGTCAATCAACTGCTAAGAATGGTTTCAACTCTTTCATCTTTTTAAAGTGGCCATATTATGCTTAACTTTGGGTTTACATTTTATTCTCGGCTTCCATTGGTATGAAAAATTTTATGATTTTCAAATTTAAAAAGTGAAAATACATCTTATAGTGACTCTTTATTCAACCGCTCCTCTGGCGTTGAGCAAACGCTTAGCCACGGGGTGGCCAGCCTACACAACAACACTTTTCGAGCCGCTCCTTGCAGAATCATTCTTCTGCCACAGTTCACCAATTGAACAGGTGCACTCTAAGCACCACACCTATCCGATTAAGCGTCCTTCCTCCACTACTTGGCATTCAATTTACTCAGTGTATGCTGTTCTAAGTTGAAGAGAAGACTGTTTCTGAGTTACTCAGTAAAATAAAACTCAGCCATGGCAGTATAATTGCAGGTAAGCTTTAAATATTTAAAAAATGTATTTAGTGTAGTGTAAAGTTATCTTACAAGTCCTGTTTTAGCAGTTAAGTTAGGTAAAAAAATCATGTTCCCTAAAGTTAGCCAGCAATGTTTTTTGTTGAAAAACACTGTTATTCTGATGATATTTTGAAAAGCCAAGAGGCTCTTCTCACTCGTTTCCTGCTGCTTGATAAAATGATTTTGACCCGTTTCTCATGTGGGCCAGGTTCTTTGTTTTTGATTTGGAGGCAGAATCACAACTTGGAAAACACATAAAAATTGGACAGAGAACTTTGAAATGCCAGGTCATTAGGAGGGATTCATGAAATGCCTTCAGAACAACGGTATATGTTTTCAAGTGACTGTACTGGTTTTTCAAACAACGCTGGTAGTTAACATTTAGAAAAGCCGATCATTACCTCCATGACTTGACTGTAACACTCAGCTATTACACGAGAGACACTAACTGTTCGTGTTCGTTGAGAAACAAACTATATGGGATGTTATCTCTTAAATAACATTGAGTTGATTGCCTCTCCTAATAATTAACTTTGTCCTTGTGGTAATTAAAACTGTTCTACTTCCAGAAAGTGTCCTAACAGTAACACTACAGTGAAAAGCACTCATTTATCACATTCCTGCTCTTGACTACATATTTTGTGGATATATAAAGTAAAATATTTTTTTAATTACTGTGTTATTTTTTAAATTCACTTGCAACTAATTAAAATTCACCTTTTAATTATTTATATTTAAGGTTCTGTTAAAAACAACATGTTTATTATAAAACTGCGTAGATTGTGACTTGTGTACAACAAGAAGCCAGAAGTAAGCAAGATGTGGGTGGGGAAGTGAGTGATCTAAATGGTCACACAATCATTTGCCAAAATAGTGACTATTTGGCCTACAGCACTATCAAATAGATAAAAACACTAAACCTAGACATCAGTTTGCGTGCCACCCCAAAGTGAGCAATGGTCTCTGCCTGGCAAACCCCATGAAAGGGCACCTTCCCTCCATCCCAAGACTTCCAGGGGGTTGAACTATGCCCAGAACACAGCAGCGGCCTTTTGGTGACAACTTAGCCAAAAACGTCCAGTAGGTAGCATGGTCAGGTTGTGAAAACAGTCGTTTGTGAATCCCGCAAACAGATAAGAACATTGCTCAAAATCTGTTTCTGATCTGTAATTGTATCTATTGTCATTTTATGGTTCTGCCTTTGAGAAGAGTAAACCTGACATGTAGAACACTGTACAGGCAGGCTGAAGCATGAGACTGGGGCAGGCCACTGCACTCAGGGCTGCCATGAGCGGCTAGTGGTGCTGGTTCGAGAGTTTGCATGGAAGACGATAGATTTTAAGCGTGGCGCTGTACTTAGTGGGTGTAGGACCCCAAAATGGAGGGCCATTTGTGGACTTCCACATCACATGATGTCAAGAGGTGTAGCATTTTGAAAGAACTGAAACGTTCACTGCCAGCCAGCATGCAAAAACTTCACCTCTGGGCTTTTGACTATGTTTAACATGGGCACGCAACTTCACAAAAGTATATATGTAACATCAGAATATAAAAAGCATAATATGGGCCCTTTAAAGCACAAACGCAGCATTACTTAATAAGAAAATGAACCATCAAACAAATTTGCTGGACGAGAATACACAAAATTATTTTAGCCTGAATTACTCAACTTGGCCAACTCTGAAGACCAGGATCCAGAACTTAAAAATTACTTACCACCTATCAACAAACTGACGTAAACATATTATTATTAATCAGCACACAGTGACATGAAGTCACAATACAACATCTGAAGACTCCAGTGACTACATTATATTCAGTATTAATGACCACAGTATCCTTTTTACAGTCACTGAGCGGCCACAGCGTCATATAGTATGTTAACACTATATCTCAACTTACCATGGACTGTTTGTGTGAGATGCTGCCTCAAGATCGGCACAGAATATGAAGGCGATTTCACTATAATACAATAAATCCCATCCAATGATGTCAGGTTCCAGTGACAGTAAAGTTGTTTAGACGAGTGTTGGTCGTTGAGACGCGTTTGAAAACGCGTAGAAAACGTCCTCTGCTACGCTAGCTGCATTTAAGCTAGTTAGCAGTTAGCCAAATCCTCACTTGAATCCTGCACTTTTGCCTCCTACAACCGCGTGTTCAGTAAAATAATTTGCTGCCACTTGCTATTAGCGTCGACGTGTTAATTATCTAACTTAGTAGCTGCCACGCTTTATTTCACCGTAGAAATCTGAATATTTTCAGCTAACGTTACTCGCTGACATAGGCTAAAGTTACTTCTCATTATGAGCGCACAGAGCACACAAACTTATCAAAGGTCAGCCCCGCCTACACTGACATTAAATAGTTTTGATAGGCCAAAACTTATGAGTGACAGCTGCACAGCGTAACCCATTTTTTTTCTTGGAAAAAAAAACAATACAAGTTGGTTAAAAATAACACACGACATAGTCACTGTTTACATTTAAAAACAATGAAGCAAACAATAAGACAATAATATCTTGTAAGATGGTGATGAAGGCAGGTCTAAAGACAAAACAAAGACATTGAATTAGAATAAAATGGGCCTGTCTTTACTTTTTCAATTCATCAATTTAATTGAGGATAAACGTACAATTTAAATTAATTAATAAAAAGAAAATTGTATACTGTTTTACATTTACACACATGAATATGATATTTTCTTACAAGTAAAACTGCATTTACCTGTATTAAGCTTATATCCATGAAAGAAATGTTAGAAAAAAATAGAATGATGTGAAATTACTTAGTTTAAACTGAAGCACTTTGAACATTGAACAGTTTGACTTAGATGGAAAATCAACATTTAGTGTTACTCATCTGACCAGAACTGAAATCTGAACTTAAGAAGTCATTAATATTGTTGTTAATGTTCGTCCCTGTTCTCAGAGATATGTCTTTTATTGAATAACAGGTGCCAAGCCTGTGTTTTGAATTTGACTGGATTTAGATGACATAAGTGTTTATCATTTTTTCTGCACTATCAGAGTTTGTGTGTCTGTATGTCTTACAGACTCCTTCCACTTCCATCTCTATTCTTTTAAATCTTCAATAATTTCCACCTTTTTCCATTACCTTTTATTGCACAACATTACCCTATTGCTTTCCCCTAAGCCCACTGAGCCAAATGGGGGATTGATTGGGTATGTAAGTGTAAGTAAGTGTGTTGTTATTCTCTTCATTTGTCATTTTTCACAAGTCTCTTTTGCAAAAGAGACCTTAATCTCAATGCATTTCCCTGATTAAATAAAGCCTAACTACTAACTACTAATGATTATCTTCAGTTCGTATTGATTGTGACAGACATACCCTCAAATCAAGTCCAAAAAAATGAACACGAGACTCGTGTCGTGGAAAATCATTTTTCTTCAAAAATACTTATACATACATTTTTCTGTAGCACTCAAATGGCACCCTGCAACCCTACATGTACTGAGTTTCAAAACATCAGCAATGAACTGCGGAGAAAGTTTGAGATCTGACCATGGAGGCAGTTCACCTCCTAACTGTTCACACACTCACATACACTGTACCTCTGGAGTATAGTCTGGTTATTATGAGGAAATTATCAGTGATTAAAGGCTGAATTATGTCAATTTTTGTGATTAGTATACTTCTTACAGCAAGATTCTAGACATGCATGAATCAATGTGAGCAGCAAAACTGTAATTTTTTATCTTTTCTGGCAGTGTTAATCTCCTAAAACAGCTATTGTGAAGTGATTATGAAGCAAATGAGAGAGTATAATGAGAGAATAATTGACTTCTACATAGGCTTTACTGGAAAAAAAAAAAGTTAGACTTTGTGTAGCTGTCGGAGAGGCCTGACTAGAATAATGAGTGCCTAACGCCTGGGAGGCAAACTGAACTTGTCTACTGTTCTATCAACAAGCCTATAAGCGATGATGAAAAACGCCCAATGAATCAAGCCAAGTTAATTCTCCTCATTCACTAAATCAGAGGCCTGGACACGCAGAGGAACCTGTACTGAAACTTGTCTTGAATAAAAGCTCGAAACACCTCCATGCACCCATGCAATGCATATGCCTCTGCACATACAGCCACAGTTCCCCAGGGCCAGGAAGGTGGTTTGGCAGAGAATCACGAGGAACAGGTCAACACAAGGGGCCAGGGAAGGCAACACAGACGGAAGAGTCAAAAGAAACCCAGAGAAGTCTTTGAATCTAGTGGAATTCCTCTCCTCCTCTGCGGTTCCTCTGGGAGGCGTCAGGAGCCTGTGGAGAGAGCGAGGTAAGACGGGGCCTGTCAGGAACAAAGCTCCAAATTCACATGATATGTTTAGCTAAAAGGGTGAAAGAGAAATGAATCAAAGCTTGGCAGGATCAAAGAAACGCAACAATAAAGTCAAGCCGGTTGCCATGGGACCAGCATGAGATGCATATCATTTATAAGTTGTTCTTCGACTCTGTCAGATGTGGAGGGAATTGATTGTTATTGTTTGGAGGATGAACTGCTGCTGGAGGGGGTTAAGAGCAAGGGTCATCATCGCACAGCGAGAGGAATATATCTTCTCACTTTTAAACAGCAGCTGCCTGTGATCTGTGTCAGAGGCCACTGCAGAAGCACCTTGAACTTGTGATAACAGACAACAAGACAGACGCAAAGACAACTTTGTCAACCCCATAAATATCTTATCGTCACAAACCATTGATAGGCTAAACATTTGTTTTGCATCTTACACTGTCAGAGGTCATGATCAATGTTACTGTTTGAATATGAAATCAAACAGATTTAAGCTGTTAACTGGAGACTTTCATTTTCTTTCATGCAGCAAAATGTTCAAACAAAGAATGCTGAAGCAACACTGTGACAAGAAATACATTTGTTGTTTGGGGAGGGGATTTTAATTCTTTAAAAGGTCAGACAATAGGTCAAACTTGTTTTAGTGGTATCTAACCATGCACTACTGTCATGAGTCATGACATGGCTTGAATGGCCATGACAAATGAAGGGAGAGGAAAAAAAATATTATTTATTATTTACAAGATATAAATTAAGATACAAAAGAAGGTGCGATTTAGTAATCTGTAAGGTCAGTGGTGTAAATGGGTGGATGAATATAAAATGCAATGTGTGAAAGTTAGTCAGAAAACCCAACCAGAAACCAAACAAAACACATGAAGAGAGTCTCTTCTAGGAGAGTAAGGTGGCAGGTTTTATAGTGGCTGGAAGCATTGGGCCCAGGTGCTCCCAGTCAGCCCACATTGACAGCCGCCCTACCAATTACCTGAGAGGAAAAAAACAAGATACAACCACAGAGGCCAGAGGGCTGTCAAACTAGAAAAAAAGAAAATCTACCTATGAAACTTCTGCTGCTACCCAATGCAGAGGTGAATTAAGTTTTGTAAGTTTTGTATAATGTTCTCAAACTATCAACAAAAGCCAGAAAGCAAGGAAATCAAGATGCATTTCCAGAAATTATTGTATGTTCTTGCTACTCTGGAAATTGTTTGATTCATTGTAATCACATAAATTACAATGAAAATACAATGAGGACCATTTATTATTAAGATATTACTATACATTGACAGATGGAAAAAATAAATACATACACAATCAAAAGTGTCTAGTTACAGCAAAAACCTCACCAAAATTTAGATTTAGACTGGTGGGCCAACAAACTGTACATCACATCTGTTGTACTGCTTATCTGTATACAAGATTTGTCTCTGCATGATCCCTTTAATATACACACACATACACACATATATATGTTACATATACACTACCAGTCAAAAGTTTGGACACACATAGGAATTACCATGTTTTTCATGAAAAGATACATGTCTTCAGTTGTGTTACCATCATTGCACATGGTTTTCTAATGATCAAACATAACATGCTATTGGAACTAATGTTTGCAGAATTTAGGCCTCTGTATGTTTATGTAAATATTCCTTTTTAAAAACAGTTGTTTTCAGCTACAGTAGTCATTTACAATATGAACAATGTCTACACATTCATTCTGATCAGTTTGATGTTATGAAATGTGCCTTTCTTTCACAAACAAGGTCATTTCTATGTGTGTCCGAACTTTTGACTGGTAGCGTATATAGAGTATATACTGTATATATAAAACCCGCTTCAGTTTTTAAAATTAATTATCACAATTGAGACTTTGAATGATTTGAACTGTATTATATCTATATTCTTCTTATTTTCACAGGAACTGGCTTCAGTAGAACAAATAATTTTGAAATTTTCTGCTTATGTATTAATTACTGAGGATTTAAGGCTTTCCCACATGCCTCCATAATACCAGCCAATTTGATTGACATGACAGTGAGCATGCCATTATTACTATTATTATTATTAATTTATTTTTTTGTATATGCAGGTGTCTGTTTGTATGTGTACGTGTATATCTGTATGTGTGTGTGCGTGTGTGTGTGTGTGCGTGTGCTCGTGCAGAGATGAGACCCAGTCTGTCTGCTGCTCTCTCAGATTGCACCCATGAGAGATCCCAAAATAACAACAAAGAGCCCTCAGTGGGTCGGATGAAAGCCCTGTCACCAACCATTTCAGCACAGAGAGTCTCCTCCCCTACTGTATCTCTGAGTGACAACTCACACATCACATTGAGACAGGAAGGGGAGGCAGACTTTTGCATTTGACCCCAACAAATATTTTCCTATGTTAGTGAAATTATTGTTGGCTTTTAGCAGGTGCCAAATGGGTTCTGATCCTGAGCTAAATGGTGTCCAAAAAATCCAAAAGTCCAAAATTAGACTTACCAACAACTCTAAAGCTCACTAATTAACATGTTATATTTGGTTTGTTTTATCTTTACATTAACAGACATGTAGACACCACAAGTTGTGGTTTATATGGAGAGATGCTTTTGCAATGTGGTTGCCAGGCAACCAATGGAGACTCCAGGGAGTGATTGCTCATCACAAAGAAATTGTTCCAACACTTAACACTCCATAAAAGTACACATAGTTGAATTTACATTTGAATAATTTCTGTATGATTTAAACAAATGAAATATATTAATTAAGTACTTTTAAGGTTAGGCATATTTTTGAACAAAGCCAGCTAGGCCAGCTGTTTCCAGCTAACCTCATAGCCTACTTGCTTTAGCTCCTTTGCACTTCACAGACATGAGTATGATAGTGGTAGAGAGTGGAAATATTCTCTTCAACCTATCAGGAAGAAAAAAAAATAACACAGTTTGCCAAAGTATCAAACTATTACTTTGAGTCCACAAATCCTGAAAAGTGTCAATCATACCAGAGACAAAAGTATACAGCACATAAATAAATTCTAATTCTCTGTAAGGAGATTTAAGTAAGGAGTTTATAATTTAGTGATCTGATGCACAAAAATAAAGCCCACTCTCCAATGAAAAGTACTGTCTCACACCGACCCAACCAGCAGTTAAATCTGCAGTGAAAATCCCTCCATGTTCCACTGCTGATGTAAGGCCAAAAAAAACTACTAAAGCAGAGAAGGACTCCATTGTTATTTCTAACTGGTAGAAGCCCTGAGGTTATTTTTCCTCTGCCTTGAAACAAATCAATGAAGCACAACTCACTTTGAACAATTGCACATTTGCTGAAATCAGATGTGGGTTGAAGAGCCAGCCATCATCGCGCTTATCCTGTTTGTTGACAGAGGAGGACTTTGATAAATAAGCCTGTTCTTTGAAACAGGTGCCCAAGCGTGAGTTCAGTTTTGAGAGGCAATTCAGAAAACTGACTGATTAGAGAATGTTTGTTATTCTGCATGCAACCATTTGGAAGTCACAAAGAGGCTTTCAGTATAAACAATGATACTATTTATTTTTCAGCTGAGATAACACAAAGGTTTGACATGGATGTTTGCAAAATTTCAAACATCTCTGCAGCAAAATTGTCTGTCCTCTCCTGTCACTTTGATAAAAAATGTCAACAAACAATAAAATGTCATCAACATCAGCCTCTGTATGGATGATTTCTTCAGCCAATGTTGCCCCCATGTGGTTTCTCCTGAACATTATTAGTTTACATTATTAAGTAACAGAAAAGGTTAAAGTAATAACCATCACTCATTATTATTTAACAGGCCTCATTGCAGCACTGTTATTAAACGTATAGTCTGCTTTCTCAAATGAAAAACTGCGCTCTTGACTTAACCGTGGCCGTGTTTTCACTGGCTGTACTACAGCGGCAAACACAATGTACAGTCTGCTCAGTTCACAAACCCAGCTTATCCTCCCTATCAACATATGGAAGTGTTTCCAAATCGCTATCTACTAGCAGCAAATGGTCTTAAATCAGTCATTTTAATATCAAAGCACTTAACACTAGAATGATGATTACTTGCAGGTGGATATCAATGCTGCTTGTCAAGACTGCATTTGAAGAAAATGACTGAGCTCTTATCCGACACGTACAGTACAGCCAGTGTTCAATAGGCAAGATCACATTACAGAAGATTACTTTGGAGTTTCAGCAATTTTCCCAAATTACACTGGCCTTTGGTCTCTGGTAAACTTGATTGACTTGAATGGTTTTCATTAGAAGGCCTTGTGCAGGCTTTGCTATTGCTGCGAACAGCAAAGACTGTCCTGTTGGTGCTCCTACACAAAAGTCAAGGCATTTGAGGGTGAGTGGGTGCAGCTGGGACACTGGAACTGAACGGATATGCAAATCTGTTCGTGGAAATGCTCCATCATGTTTAAAGAGAACACAGACTCTTGAAATTTGATTTGTGATGCTCATCTGTATTTCACAAGCCTGACACAACCATTTGATGTCACTTAGCTGTCTTTAAAAAGAGTGAATGAGTAATGCAATATGTGTGAAGTATTGAATCAATACAGGATTTCACAATCAGAGTGGCAGGAAAGCACTGCAATATATGATATTGTGATACATTCAGAGGGTGTTCAATAAAACAAACCTCATGTGATTTATGCTCAAAGTCATATTTGAACTTCAGTACCCTCTCCCACTGTCTCTCCCCATTGAAAAAAATAAATCTGAGTAATGGAAATCGGTTAGATGTCACAGAGAGCCTGAGCCTGGACTGACAAGAAAATAGCCATGAATAACGTGACCACCCTTATTACCCTTAATACTTAGGGAGGGATCCAAAATGAAGAGTAATCCAGATACACTTTCAGTGTCACAAACAATAAAAGATATTTATCCTGGCCAGAAATATTCACATACTCCTATCAACTGTCTGGCTGCTTTACCCACCATCCTAAAGTTGATTCATCTGTAAGGAATTCAACGATCACTTCTATGCGGACTGCCCTACCAAACCATAAAACACAAATTAATTACCAAACTTAACAATGTAAACTTTAACTCTGATAGAGCTCATTGGTCACTTAATGCTCAAATTACCTTTATAACACTCAACTAGCTGCCACTAGAAAGAATGGGATGGTTTAACAAAACAGGAACTCTGTGTGTTTCTCCAAGCTGTTCTGGAGATCTGCAGGTTTACGATGCCATCTTGAGGAGATTTTTAGACATAGCAAGATGCTAAAGAACTATGGAACTCTTAGACCTGCAAAATAGATCTTTCAATTCAATTCAATCCAAATCAATTCAATTTATTTACATAGCGCCAAATCACAACAGAATCACGTCAAAGCATCTCATTTTAAGGTCAAAACCTTGTAGAGTTATACAGAGAGAGACACAACAGTCCCCCTTGAGCAAGCGCTAGGAGACAATGAAGAGGAAAAACTCCCTTTAATGGAAGAAACCTCCAGCAGAACCAGGCTCAGGCTGGGCAGCCATCTGCCTTGACTGGTTAAGGTGAGTGGACAGAGGAGAGAGAAGAGGAGAACAGACACTAACAAGCAACAGACAGAACATGATTGGTAAGAATGCCAACAGCTTCCTGGTGCAACCAGCCAGTAGGACCCGGGCCACACAGTCACCTCCCATGATGAGTACCTGGAAGAAGGATAGAACACACAAGAGAGAGGGAGAGAGAAAAAGAGAGGAAGAGGCACACAGCCTCTACAATATCAGCTATCATTTAGAAGGTAAGCTGCATGTAACACAGTGACAAGAAAAGCATTTTCCCTGCAGGAATAGATTAGCATCAGGAAAAGTCAGAGTCTGAGCATTCTTTGGGGAAAAAGGTCAATAATTGTGAAACTGATCAAGTTTATGTCTAACATAGGAAGAGGTTGAAGCCAAGCCACCCGGTATTAAGAAGTGCCTTGGGCGATCGGATCACAAGTGGACAGCACTAAATGCAAATGTACGGTCCCCAAGACGGATTGTCATCCGATCACTCAAACCACTTGTCGAGGTGGTCTGGGAAGCATTTGACCACGTCTCTTTAATAGTGGAAATGCTAATGCACCCACATGACTTCCTGACAATGACGTAACAGGAAAATATGTCATCAATACAGGGATGTGGTGGATGTTTTGCTCACACAAAAACAAACAGGAGCATGGAAGTAAACACTGGTACCTGCCACAAACAGCTGCAATAGCCCGTCCATGTACACAAGTTCTTGAAACATTTTTGCTAGCCTGTGCCATACAAGTCTGGCATCTCTCTCTGTCAACAGACTGATGCAATAACTGTGCACATAGCCTTTGACCTCATAAGAAAATGACAAAGCAGTAATGAAGTCTGGACAAAAGTGGTCTGCTAGACACCTTGGAGACACATGTATGTGTACATGTGTAAACAACGCTGTGTCTTAGCTGTCCAGTTGAAATCCTCAGACTATATAAGACCATACAAGAGTATGTTTGACAAGACTCCCATAAACACTCACTAGCATTCTTCTCCTAAGCTCAAGTAAACATGAAGTCCTGTCTGCAGGCATACAAAAATGACAACCTACTTAGGAGTTAACACTACCTCGATGTTACCATTTCTTTTGAAATCATTTTAGCTCTATTGCATCTAGATTGCATCATCTTAATACGGCATTCCATAGTGTTTAAGAGGAAGATGCACACACTCCAGCCACTGGACTGACCACTGAATGAAATGAGGAAGCTACATACTAAACAGTCCAGTTGGTGAGGTGGACTCTGCTGTCTGGTGACAGTTGTATCATTAATGTTGATTTTCAAGTTATATGTACACTGACACACTGATAATACCTCAACACGCTTCAGCAAACCTTTACTATCTTATCAGTTCCCTTTTGAGTCAGCAGTTGCACCGTAAAAAGGATATTGCCTATATTACGGTCATGCATCAGTAAATCAGCTTTTCTCACACAGTTCAGTGTTATTAGAGTTGTCATTATATCTCTGTTGATCTACTGAGCATAACGGAATAAAGCACAAATGCATTTTACTACCCAGTATATGAAATTGTTGAGATTAGCTCTGACTCGAACAGATACATTACTAGTTAAATATTAATGAATCTAAACTAATAATCTGATAATACGTGTATATGTGAGTGCTTTCATTTCTTCCACCACTCATCAAACAAGTAAACCTGTACAAACACCTTGTATTATAACAAAATTAATGAAAAACATGGATTTATGTTCATTATTCACTTGCTACATTTTAATAGCAATAAATGCATCAAGAAAGTTCATAGTGTTAACCACATGCATGTTCCCAAATCCATGTTTGCTGAGCATGTCTGCATACTGTCTCTCTGTCCTCTCCATCCCCTCAGTCTGGGCAAGCATGTTCAGAGACTGCAGAGCAGAGTAGGGTCTCTCTCCATCCAGCATGGTCTCAGCTATGAGAACTGCACATCCTAAGGCCCAACACAAGAGATTGTCCAAGACCTTAGTGTATAGGAATATTATAAAATGCCTAGTTAAGGCATACATAACAAAATACTCTGTTTTATGCCTTAATATGAACACATTTCTTTCATTTAATCTGTCTCCACACAGCACAAAAAGTACACGTTAAAACAAAGACATCTATTATTGGTTCAGACACTGCTTTAGACAGACACAGTCAATCATAAAACCATTACTTAGTCCTTGATTGTGACAATTGTTACCTACAACATACAGCAAACCAAAAACCCTGTTTAGTGTTGTTCTGAGTGATGTCAGTCGCACTCAGTGATGTCAGTCACACTTTGATGCACAGCATAGCATCCAGGAGGTTGTCTGTATGCCTGACGTGTGCTGTGACGAAACCATGGCTCTTTAAAAGCAGACTGTATTCTGTCGCGCTTCTCTGTTTCCCCTCGCTCATGCTGAGGGCCTGCAGCAGCCCGCGGCTCGGGCCCCTTCTGACTTCATCCAGGAAGATCTCACTTAGCAGGAGTCCACAGCCTGGCAGCATGGTGCAAGTACATGACATGTATACAAATGTACAACGTTTTTGACATACACTTATCTCCCTGTATTTCATTTCCTTAAGACAAGAATAAATCCTGAGAAGAACATTAACAAAACTAACATCATGGTCATCATCACATCATCACTTACTAGCTTTTTATAAAGTGTTGTTTCAAATTTCACAAGAGTTCAATAATTTCTAGCTTTTACATCAGCTGACAAATAAACATTCCTCAGGTTTTAACTGAAACCTAATTAAACTGCAGCTGATTTCTTTACAGTACGATTTTACTAGAACAAGTAAAATCTGCTACAATAGTCTCACTTTAGAAAGGACAAACTCTTAAGTTATGCTGGCACAAGAATAAGAACGTTTTTTTAAGTATAAGCAATACATTTGAATGATTCCACCCTTCACTGTTCAGTGACATTAAACAGCCAAAAAGACAGAAATAGCTTTAAGAATTTTACCTGGAGCGGATGCATTCGCAATTTTACTCAGCAGAATATGCACCTTCTCATCAGGCCAGTCATGAAGAATTCTTGCCAGGATGTACAAGTCTGCTTTGGGCAATTCATCTTTAAAGAAATCTCCTGTTTGTACAGTGAGAATAAAACCAGGTTTTAGTTACAGAGTGATCAGGCATACATTTACTAAGTGGTAAAACACTGCATCTGTAACCTTTTAACCATTAAACATTATGGTCAGGTTAGTATTTCAATGCAGATAAACAAACTGACCTGCTACAAATGATACTCGGTTGTCTGTGTGCAGTGGATGAAAATGTTCACTCATCTCAACCACTGCTGGCAAATCGAACACTGTCACAGACAATCCAGGGTGGGCTTTAGCAAACTCGTAGGCCATGGCACCAGTGCATCCTTGGAAGAAAACAAAAACAAAAGGAAGAAATGTATAAGAATGGTTTAAATATTAAAGAACACAATTATAACCTTTTAGAATAAGCCTTGTACATTATGCTCTCACCTCCAAGGTCACAGGCTGTTTTATAACTGGAGAGGTCAAAGGCTTTTGCGACAGCTGCTCCTGTAACTTTAGCAATGCTGTGCATGGCATTCATGAATCTCAGTTTCACTTCTTGACTGTTGTAGTAAGTATCCTTTAAATAAATGAGATAGGGGAAAGAAAACTAGCGTCTGTAAAACGTTTTTAACACAACCGAATCAGTGCAGCAGAGATTTGAGGCTCAACTTGAAGACAGTCACCTGAAAAATATTGCTAGATTTCTTGCCAAAGGCTTTCTCGTGCTGGTTGGTTCCCTCCCGCACAGCGCTCTCGAGATGGGAGAACAGAGGCCAAACTGTGCTGTTACAGTGCTGGATGTAGCCATGCAGCGAAAAAGGTGAATCTGACCACAAAAAACGAGTGGCCAGATCTGTGTTTTCATATCCTGGCTTTTGGCATGCTGGGAGTAAAGACACCGTAAAACATGTGAGAAGTAGGTTTTTAGTTTTTTTTGGTTATTTGTAATTATCAACAGGGCAGAGTGGTGACTAACTTCTCTCTTTGCTTTTCAACAGTCCCAGCGACACACAGGCTTCCAGCAGGCATTCAGTCCCTTTCACAGATGCTTTTAACTCCTGTGCCACCTGTGCTGCATCCAGCCCCGGCCTGCTGTGTAGCAGATCGAACACATGCAACTTGGAGGCAGTAAACAGCGCCTGGAAAGTTTTTTGGAAAGGCAGAATGGATGGAGGAGTGAAGTGCAATTTCATTTATGTGAATCTGATATGTAATGTTTTACAATGAAGTGTACACTGCTTGGTGCTTGCAGATCTGTACTACTCTGTCCATTATATATGAATCTCACTGATTAATTAGTTGTATCTTTACGCGTTTATTTAATTTGCGTCCCGGTGGACGGTAATCACCTTCAGGTTGCCAGGACAACAGGAAGTCACTGACAACCGGAAGTCACTGCACCTAAAACATAAATTGTGCAGCAACAGACCCCCTTTTTAAACAACTTCTCATTTTAGGCAAACCATATATACGACAGGTTAATCAGCAGATTTGTTTTTCCTTAGGACGGAGCCAGGCAAGGTGTTTCCCCTTATATGCTAAGATAAGCTAACAGTTTCCTGATTGAAGCTTCATGTTTAACGCTAACCAAGAAAAAGATTAAGACTACTCTTCTAAACACTTCAATGCATCCGTAGGAATCTACTGAAACAAAGACAGACATAAGGAGTTAATATTTCAGTCATAACATACAGCGTAAGTGTAAGCACGACAAGAGTTTACATCCAATTACCTTTGAGGCTTTGAATCCATCCATCAGTCCAGTGATTCGCTCCAAGTCTTCTTTTCTCGGTTCACTGTCCTCATGCTCTGTCACATTGAATTCTATTTTTTTCACCTGCCCTGTGCTGGTTATCTGCTGTAGTGTTGCACTTTTAGAGCTTCGGAGCTCGGCCTCTTTATCATTTGTGTATGTAGACAAACTGTTGATCAACATCCAGGAACTCTCACCTACTTCACTCTCACTGCCTTTCTTGTTCCCCTAAAAGAAAAGATTGTTCTTGTAGATATTAAGAAAAAGAGTACGGCTTGTGCTCATAATGTGACACACCAACCTTATGGGCAGGACTGGATGAAGGAATGTCTTGAGTGTGGAGTGTTTGACTGGCAGATGAACTGTTTGGTCTGGGGCTTGGTGAGGAGTGGTCTTTGACGGAAGAGCTGAAACTCTGGTGGGACTGAGCTGGAACGTTGGATGGGGGCTGAGAGAGTACTGAGGTGCTGTGAATGCCATTGTGGCTCAGATGGACAGACGCAGTTTCTTGAGCTGAAGGGGAAGTCCAGCGGTTGTAAATACGGTCTAGCTGTTTGCAAAAGTGGTTGAGGGGGAAACCCACAACATTGAGGAAGTCTCCATGAACGTATTCCACCAGCATGCCACCGAGAGCCTGAATACCATAACCGCCAGCCTTGTCCCTAACACACACATTTCATTTAGATAGCAACACATAAAGATTGACACAAACACATGTACAAATATACAGTACACAGGGGCTGTATGTGTAGTGAATTAAACAATTCTCATTCTGATCTGTGTCAAGAGTTTATATCTTGCTGACACAATCCCTCTCAAACAGGACAGAGCAAACACAGCTGGATTAAACGTCAAACATCAAAGTCGAAAAGGCAACAGGTTCATGACGCTCAGGTTCAGTTAAATGACCAGACCTTTATTGATTGAATGCTTGGCAAAGTTACACCACCGAGAGAAATGAATAGCCCTCACATACTGTACAGTACAGTATTCAAAGTTCAAATGTACATACTCACATGGGTTCACCACTATTGATGTACTCCCACAGCAAATCTTCTGAGAGATCAGCAAACTTCACCTTTGTTTCTTCGTAGAAGTCTATCAACTGGTAATCCACTTCTTCATCTGAGTTACGGAAGTTCAGAAATAAAATTTGTCCGTTGATGGAAACACTAAACAGTAAAACTATTTAGTTATGAAATCCTATATCAGAATAAAGTGTTTTAAAAAGTTTGCTATAGAAGATGAACTGTAAGTTTAACAATTATTCAGACCTACCTTCTTTCTCATGGCAGAGGACAATAGCTACACCAGTGAAAACACTGTGCTCTTTCCCACTCAAGCTGGAAGAAGAAAAAAAACAGCGTGAAAAAAATGTTAAAATTGTATAACATTATAAACATATTACTATCTATTTTCTGTTTCTTTAATGTTAATTCAGTCAGAAATGTTCACGATACCGACCTTGACAACATCTTGTAAGCATCATATTTGTCTACTGGTTTCTCCAGAATCATGCCATCTACAGTCTTTCAACAGGAAATAGAAATGAACAGAGTGAAGAAAAATCATACAACAGGCCACTTTACAGTGCAAAAGAAGATAACATGCTGTAATCCTTTCTTCTTCCTCTTACCACAATAGTATCTGCCCCGATTACCATGTCTGGAGTTTTCAGGTGTTTCTATTAAGACACAATATGTTATGAATAAATCATTCCACACCAAAATGTAATACATACTTTCTTCCAGAAGGAGCATAACTCACAAAAGGCATCCTCCGGGCCACCTCCAGGGCTTTCTGTTTGGCTGTCTCAACTGCATACTCGTGTGGTGCTTTGAAAAGTCCTTTGTCAAGGGTTTCTTTAAACCAGGATGGTACCACCTCAAATTGTAAGCCCTGTCATGTAGGACAACACAATGCAACAATAAAATACTCACTATTATTTTCATTTATTTATTAAGACAATGGCAAACGTGTACCAAATCATTAATCATTTAATGCACTAAATGCAATACATCAAATTAAGTGTAAGCTGCTCTCTTTAGAATGAAGGTACAGACTCCACAGAGACAGGTCCAAAAGATTTAAAGATTCTTTTTTTTACATCATGAGCAATAAAAAAAACTTAATTTACAACTTCTGACATTTTCACTTGTGTCATATTTCTTCTTTTTCTGGGTTTACTTGTTTGAATGTGTTTTTAATTACTGCAGTCACTTATCTTCTATTGTCAGTGCCAGGGAGTAGTGAACTGCACCTAATTAAACCAGTAGTTTAACTAAATTTTGCAGAAGCTTGCTATTACTGTTGTTCAACTACATTAATTTCTGCATAGTGTTTCAAGTAGTTAAATTATTTTTGCCATTTTTGTGTAGTTAACCGAAACTACAAACAACTATGGACCATAAAAGGAAAGGAATGTTTTTTTTATTTTTAATTTACCATGGCTTCTCTACTGTAATTAAACCCCCTTTCATCGGTCTCATTGATCATTGTGAAGGCATGCCCAGATAGTGCATTTGTCAGGCAGCCATCACCACACACTTAACCTTAGTGAAGTGCATGTGCAAAGGGGCAGGCATTGCTCAGTACTCACACAGAGACAACATGATCATGTATAAACCCTCCAAATCACAACCTGAGGAAGAATCACCATGATGGGCAACAATTCAGCAAATAAATGACAGCGTCACTGACTAGCTCCACCGAAATGTTTCTACTTCTGCATTGCATAAGCAGAGAGTAAATACACTCTCTACTGCAAACAGAAATCTAAGAACATTGAATACAAAACCAAAAATTACTTTCCTGCACTTTCCCATGAATAGTGGGTCTTTTTTTTGTTTTATGTATGGCCTGTGAACAAACAGGCACTTCAATGCAATAAACTCAACTAAGTGCAATTTTTGACATACTTATTTCATTTCTGAAATGTAATACTATACAAGTAGCTTTAAACAAACTGCATTTTTTCCTAAGACAGATGCTCAGCTTCTTCCAGGTTGAAGTAACTGTTAGCTTGCAAAGCTATGCTTTCAAAGTAGCTTCCTCCAAAACTGTGTGTGTTTTTTGTAAATTCTTATCAACTAATAAACTGTGGTGTGATATTATGAATTAACCTCCAGACAGTAGATAATATAGTTAAAATCAGCTTCGCATTTACAAGCAGCTGTTTTTCTTCCACACCAAGTCTACATAGTACGAGAAATACAAGTATTGGTACTTTTACTAGAGTACTGAGTTTGCCTACTTCTTCCACCTTTGTGTGTGTGTACAGCTAGTTTAGTTTAACTAGATGGCAACAAACCGCATTGCGGAGAATCTCCAGTCTCCTTGGAGAGGCACTTGCCAACACAACCAGTTTTCCAGAGAGTTTCGAAATGACAATGTTCAGCACCATGGTGGCTCTCGTAACTGCTGCTGCAAGGCGACGGAAAGGGTTAAACATTATACATGTGGCGTAGATTATGTCAGATACTCTGCAAAAACTAACCAGACGATGGCAACTGTTCAGTTATATACTGAGACCAAGGACAGGCCTATATAATGCTGAGTGTAAAACTATTCAATCAAAACAATACATTTAATAAGACTATTAATTTCAGTTATTTATACAAGGAAACTGCCAAACACTCACTGGTTCCAGCTTGTCCAATATGAGGATCTGCAGTTTAAATACATTCCTTTGGGCTTTAGGAAATGATAACTGCTATTAATGCCACTGTGTAACGTCTGATTGAACCTAACGTGTAACTGATTAAACCATAATTAATATTATCATTAGAGCATCATTATGTTGCAATTTTAGCATTGCATCAAGTTAGCCACGTTAATAAAATTTGAGCTTTTTTACATAATCATGTCTAATGCCAATGTGCGGCCTGTCCTTCAATATCCAAAGTTAGTCAGTGTTAACGTCACGTAATAAATAAGCATATAATATATTAATGCAGCATTGAACATACAATGCTAACTACTTTGCTGCTTTTCCTTGGTTAATACTTGTTAGCTATATCAGTCAACTCAGCTAACTTGGGCTGTTTTGTGGATTTTAGCTTCTGTACACGAAACAGCTCCAGCAGGATGACAAAACGTTAACGTAGCGTTTGATTAGCGGGTCCCCAGAAGGCTGGATAACTACAATCATTTTAAAGAACACGTTTCGTATTATATTTCGTGTATATATTAGACGTGCAGCGTATCACCTACCTGCGGAAGTCAGGAAACTAACTGCGAGAGCAACTTGACAACCAGCGTCACGGCGCGTACGTGATGACGTTTAAGAACGTGGGCGGAGCCAACAATTGCACACTGGATCAAGAAGCAAGTAAGAAACAATGGTAATGAGCGGCCTTATGCTACTACTACAAGTGGTGTATGTATCCTCAGGCTATTCACTTAAGTAAAAGTAGCTAGTAGAAATAGTCTGTTCTGAAGTTCTTCATTCAAAATGTTACTTGAGTAAAAGTACAAAAATACTGGCTCGATTCTATTGATCCATTGTCTTGTTCATCACTTCAGTGATAATACAATTGTAAAGATGGAGCTAATTTAATTTAATTTCGCCGTATACGCTGTTTGATGATTATATGTTTTGAATCTAAAAATCATAATTTGAATTACTTCTTTATTACTTAACTTCTACTTGGCATTCTGTGAATTTTAGGATTATACTGTATTTTGTAATATTAATGAGATTGTGAAAAATAACTAGTAACTTAAGTTGTCCAATAAATGTAGTGAAATACCTCAAAGGTATCATTAAGTGCAGTACTTAAGTAATTGTACTTAGTTACATAGTAGTAGTAGTAGTAATAACACTAATAACAATAACCACAAATATAAAGGTTCAGGTTCACTTTTATTGTCTCCCCCGATGACATCTGGCTCAGATGAAGTGAGTAACTGCATTAAAACTAAAGATCACAACAAAATCACATTAAATAAGAACAGTATATTAGAACATATGTGCAAATGCTGATCTGATATAAAATAACTAAACAAAACGCCGTTCATCACAAAAAATCTCAGCATACATCTGAAAGCATACAATGGAAAAAAAAATACTCAAACATAATAATAGAATCAAACAGAGACAGAGATAATGTCAAAAGGTCAGCTGTATCCTGGCATTTAGGACTACAAAAAAACTTATTTACATTATACTTGTGCATGCTACATTGTTTGTTTTTCAGAATAACTGTTTAGATGCCGTAGAAAAAAATACACCATAATGCCGTAATAGGAGACTTAGTCCTTGTAGTCTCATTTTCTGTGTGGTGCACAATACTGAAGTGAATTGATTTTAAACCCAAGAAAATATGTAAGAGTTTGAGACTCTCAGGCCAACCCCTATAAGGCTCTATTTTTCTGTCATTTCCTTTCACACTTGTCTCACTTTTTTTTTCTCTTTGTCTCTCCTTCCTTCTCTCTGTGCTGCGTTGTTCAGTGGCATCATTGCTCATTGTTTTCTCTCGCTTGACCTTCGAAAGCATAGTTTGCTGTGTACAAACTGTCTTTCTGTTCCATCCTCATTGAGTCCCCACCACTCTGACTCGGCATATTCACAATCTGTCTCAGCTTTTGTCTGAACTCCTTGGATGCAAAATAGTAAATGAAAGGATCAAGGCAACTATTTAGGCAGCTAAAACAGAGCGACAGTTTGTAGGCCATGTAAAGAGACTTTTTATAGAAGAGCCTCAGCACACTGTGAGTCAACAGAAGGATGTTGTTGGGTGCAAAGCAGAGTGTAAAGACCAGGAGAACTGTGAAGGCCAGACGTATTGCTCTCCCTTTCTGGGTTGTCTTGGAATCTTTGCCCAGTTTGCGTATGACACTGACATAGCAGAATGTTGTAACACAGAAAGGGAAGAGGAAGAGCACGAACACCAAGGTGAAGAGGAAGGCTGCCCAGGCTGACAAGGAAGGGAGCATGTCTTTTTTCAGCACGTCAAAGCATGTGGTGATCCCAAGTTCAGGGATGTCAAAGGTCAGGTCTGTGGTCATCAGTGGGTGCAGCACGCTCAGAACCAAACCCCACATGAGGAGGCAGCTGATGACAGCGATTAACTTTCTTTCTTTGGTCTCTCTGAACAGCATAGGTCTGACAATGCCCAGGTAGCGGTCAATACTGATGGCCATCATGGTCAGGATGGAACAGTACATGTTGGTGTAGAAGACGAGGGTCAGGAAACTGTAGGTGGATGCGCAGAAAAGAGTATTTTGTTTAATCATAACAGGATGATTTAATGCTTAGTTCATTATTTTGGAAAATTTGCTTTCTTACTTAAAGTGGTCATATTATGCTTAATTTAGAGTTTAGATTTTGTTCTAGGGCTTCATTGATTAAAGATTATATCATTTTCAGGTAACCAAGTTGGTGGTTGGTGCTGGTTTGAGGTTGATATTCTTGCAGAAACCCTCCCAGGCAGGCTGTGGCAGCTAACCTGAGAGGGTTGGATGGACACTTTATGTGGAGTAGCCCAAAACCAGACCACTTATTGACTTCATACAGTCTGACATCACAGTGTGAAGCACTTTGAACAAAACAAAGCGTACTGGCCAAACTGAAACCTAGACGTTTCATTATCAGTCAGCATTCAAAAACACTTACACCTCAAGCTTTGGGCCTTTGACTATACATTTGTTAAGCACTAAGCTTTACAACAGTATACATGTAACATCAAACCACAAAATGCACAATATGACCCCTTTAAAGACAGAAACAAGATTGATACAACACTCATACCTGGTTGTTCAGTAAGAATCTACACTTAGCAGATAACTGTCTTAGTTTAGGATACTAGCTGCTTCCTCTAAAGCCTAATGGATAACATGTTGTTTATTTTTGTTTATTCTGTACTAAAACCAAAGTGTAAAAATTAACAATAAGTGATTTGCAAGACTATTTCTTGGCCAGAGAAGTAACATCCTAAGGTCTTTTCATTACTATGAGATTGTCAGGCAACCAGTGATGACACCAAGAATTCACAGCAACCATCCAAAAATATAGTCCAGTGTCGAATCTCCCAATCTTATTACAACAGCTCCGTTTACCCTTCAGATTTTGCATGAATTAAGCCAAGAAAAATCTCAGCAAGCAAACCACAAAGCAGATTTGCCAAAATGTGGATGTGCACTGTGGATTTCTGTTGAAGGGCATAAATAAAACAAACAAAATAAACAATGATAAAACAATGTTCTGTAGTCATAAAGAATACCTGCACATCCCAGGTCCCATATTCCAATGGTATCCTTGGAGCTGGTAGGCAATCTGAAAGGGTAGGGCCGCACCAAGGGCCAGGTCAGTGAGGGTGAGATTAATCATGAAGATGATGGAGGGAGTCTTGGGGGTGGTTCGGAAGATAAGGAGCCACATGGAAAGTCCATTTCCCACCAGGTTAATGAGAGTAACAATCATGTAGATGACAGAAATGACAATGCTGGTGTTTACATTCTGAAACAGGGACAGAGTGGCGTTGTCCAGCTTGCTGGAATTGCCCCTCATGACTGGATGGGAATGGCCTCAGATCACCTGTGTGCAAGAGTTTAGCAAAAGGATGTGAGGATTGTGAAACAGTGTTTGTTCTGTGGTGTTTTGTACATCTTCATTCATGCAGGGTAATAAATAATTGTTGCCATGAATGAAAAAGTAGTAAATCAGAGATGATACAAAAAAAAACCCACTAGACCTTATTGAAAGAGGTCCAAGGCAGCAAGCGCAAACTTTGCACTTTCAGTGTATGTATGTGAAACCGATTGATTTCAAAGTGTTGAACAGACCCAGTAGGATTCATTTCAGAACATCAGTGCTGTATGTTGTTGTTGCGTGCGAATAGCACACGTGTCGGGTGGAGTTTTCACACAGGAAAAGGACATGCTTGATCTGCGGTGGAGTCTGTCAACTGTCGCTCTGAGGAGCTTGTGTACAGTCAACACCTTTAAAAGCGTGAACGCTACAGTCGGTGATCATATTAAGATTAGCTAAAATCATAGTAGGTGGGGTAATTGAATTGTAGCTCAGCTCCATGCTGTGCGATGGCCAACACTCACAGACAAGCAATACAGACACTTTCTCTCACACGTGGTCCTCATGGCAGTAGTACCACAAACCATATAGAGGTGAAAGCAACAGACACACTGAACCATGCAACTGCCAATGGAAGTAAAGCAACGGAAAGTTCAGTTACTACAACAATGACCAGGATCATGACATCACTCTCTCTGCAACACCATTTTCTAACAGAAAACCCCCCAGTATTGTATTTTATTTCATTAGTAGTAAACTGAGACTTTAGGATAGAAAACTTTTTTCTTTTTTTCCTTCTTTCTGTTCACGATAAATATTTGTTGTTCATCCTTAATGGGAACAAGTGTTTCTCTTGCTTATAGATATGTATGCTATGATACTTTATATGTATACTTTCACAACATTAATAATATGAATATATATATATATATATATATATACTCATAATTATATATACTATAAAAGATGTACTATAATGCTATAATATATACTATAATTAATAGTTAAATCAATTTACACTACTAATGTATCTTGCATCTAAATCAGAGCTTTAGTTTTAGTTGATTAATACTTTATTTAGTATTAGTTTTAGTATTAGTATATTTTCTTGTGTATATATATATATATATATATATATATACATACCTATATATAATACATATAAATATAAATACATAAATACAAGAAAATATAAGTATTGAGCAACTAAAACGTGGTGCAGCTTCGGGCCATTTTTATTTCTGTACATAAGTTCAGAGGACATAAAATTTGCTGTTCGACTGATAAAGCCAGTAGATAAAAGTTGAGGACTCACCTATATGAACACGGAGACAGGAGGCAGGAGGCGTTCAAGTGTCAGTTGTACATAGAGGTGCAGATATTTTGCCTGCTGAGGAAATGGGGTTTGTACTTGATACAGTGCTGAATGGAGAGAAAGGAAATGGATCATGTGACGTTCACCCTACCAACAGCAGTAACAGCTACCCATTAGTTTCAGTCTTGGAAAATACTCTTCAAGCACATGTCTGAGACTCTCCACACGCTAACATCAAAACTCATATCTACTCACCATGAATACACATGTGGCTATGTGATTCCTCAACACGTGGTTAATGAATTATCTCTGCAAGATCCACAACTGTGCCTGTCAATGTGGAGAAACTTAACTAAAGATTTCCTGTGAAGATTTACAGGAAACTCATGTGAAAATGATAAAGTCCCTGAAAGACTTTCTGAATCCTTACTCATCAAAGGGTGTTATTTTCATTTATGTTTATGATCAGCCGTGTCAGTGCTGTGATTGAAAAGATTCACAAAAGACACTTCACAAAACAATACCTGTGACATGTGAGCAAACTGAGAATAAAAGAAAACCTTCACAGTAAAGCAAATAACCAGTGTGCACACTCACACATGTGCACACACATGCTGTATAAAGGTGTTGTTTTTAAGTGAAGTGAGGAAATTTCAAGTCTTTGTTCACACGATTTAAGGGATGTGCTGGTTTCCTGTTGATTATGACAGTTCTGCTTTATCTCAGTGACTATGTAACTGACTGTCTGCTGAGATTATTATAATAACTTTTTATATAACACTGAATAAAAGAATAATTCAACGTCAATCCAGCCTTTAGGTATCACTGTTATCTCAAGTAACATTTAGAAGGAAGTTGTTGTTTTTTAGCTTTGGTTAATCTGCCTCCAGTTGTGCTTGTGAAACAGCTTTTCATATCTGCCAAGATAATGTTCTGCATTCATACATTGCAAACTATAACTGAGTCATATCTGCCATTTATGAACATGTGCTCTGGGCAGTGGTGCAGACAAATGCTGCCTCACCTAAACGGTCAGAGAACTACCACAATGACTGAAACAGCTCATTCTCATAACAGCAGAAGAGGTTAGCTTTCTCACAACTTACATGAATGAAACAGAACAACAATGATGCAAAAGGTCTGTGTGATATCCTGTATTATTTTGGTGTTTCCTGTTCCATGTTGATCGGCTCATTGACAATCTGATTGACAGGCATCTGTTTGATGAGGGCCCGAGCGTGTTCAGGCTGATCTGCAGCACTCTCTCTCTCTCTCCTGCAGGTGCTGCAGTGGTACCTTTGTGGTTAAATTAATTAGTTTATTCATCTATATTTATAAACCTTTAATCCAGTAAAACTCATCTAGCTTGATCATTGTGTCCATTATTATGTTCAGTGCAAGGATTAACGTAATAATGGGGGTTTGTCTTAAACTTCAATTGAAACTAAGTTCTTTAGCTTTGAATTGCTGAGATCATTTGTGTTGTCACATGAGGTAGTTTTTGAACTTTCCCAGTTGAGTAAGCTGGTGGCCACTGGAAAGACCAGCATCGTTCACCGTGGGAAAGATGAAGAGAGTGCCAGCGTTCCGGGTGTGCCAGCATACGCCACAGAAGATAAACAGGTAAAGTAAGATAGTAACATTTTTTATGTAGACAGAGATCTGTGTAGGGTCTGAGGAGTTTAGATATATGGCGTCTTAGCATGTGGTAGCACACAGTAACCTCTGTAAATCCTTATCTGTGTGTGAATGAGCTGTAGTAAAAGGCATTTGGAGTTTAGTTTTGTGCATTTAAATTAGAGCTGTGTTCACTTGTTTAACCCTTGTCCTTTACCATGCGACTAGTTGTTTACTAGTCACTGAAGTCTTGGTCTGCACTAAAAAAGACTTATTCAATGTGTTTCAGTGGAGAAAGCTCAGGTATAGCTTATTCTACGCTTGAGCTGGAGAAGAGCACAGACTATGATACTGTCAAAGCTGCTATTTTGTGAGCTTATGAGCAGGTGTCAGAATCTTATCGACAGTGTTTTCATGGCGACTCTAATGTGGAGAAGCAAACCTACACTACCAGTCAAAAGTTTGGACACACACAGAAACGACCATGTTTGTGAAAGAAAAGCAGATTTCATAACATCAAATTGATCAGAATGAATGTGTAGACATTGTTC
>JAUMHL010000014.1:6948432-6972843 GCA_032362345.1 Sandelia bainsii
CTAAATTCTGCAAACATTAGTACTGTCTTCCAATAGCATGTTATGTTTGCTAATGCAAATTTATTAATTTAAAAGGACAACTGATCATTAGAAAACCATGTGCAATGATGGTAACACAACTGAAGACATGTATCTTTAACTGTAACTTTTGACTGGTGGTGTATGTAGACTTACTGAGTGGGACACAGTCAGATGTCCACTGAAACGTCTGTGGGAGCAGTTGGTCGGCTAATGTGCCTGACCATGTGAGTTCTCCAGAGAGTGGTTTTATCATGCTTGCGAACTATTGTCATCAGTCTACAATGAAACTTTGACAAACATGCAGACTGTAATCGTACACTCATACGCTGTCAGATCGAGTGAAGATAAACCTTTTGTCAAGGAAGTCAGAGGTGTTGCTGCAGTTTTAAATGCTTCTTCCTGTCCTGTGTACGATGATTTGACCAAGCAAGATGTGCCTGCTCTTGATTGTCAGAAGAGAACTTAAGTGTTAGCTAATCTGAAGACTCTTTTGCTCTTCCTCATTCTCAAAGGACGGACTTTCTTATGCTGTTTCATAGTCATATGCATTGTTTTTCAGATCTTCCCTTTTGCACAGCAGCATTACAACATGGCACTGATGTAGATGATAGTATCTGACCAGAGTGACAACAGAGGGTTCATATGTTCTTATCCTGGAGGAGAGGCATCAGTGTTCAGTTGGGACAGCCTTGGTGCAGGCTTCTCTTTTGGGTGCAGTTGATGTGTGTTTCGAGGTATTTTTTCGTATTTCATCTTAATTGTCCAAATCCATTAGATTTATTGACAAAACTTTACTAAGGCACATATTAGGAGCTAAGTAGACATCCAAGAGTTGACAGTACTGATAGGTTGCAAGCTGATTCAGTGGTTAAAGTCTTCATGATGTGTAAAGATTTAAAAGTGACTATATACACCAACTGGCCACTTTTTAAACTCACATTAGGTATACCTGCACAATCTTATACAATCCAACACAGCAGTGATTTATATTAAGAGGTGGTTGTAATGTTTTGGCCCATTCATTTATGTAATTAAAACATTAGAAACACCTCTTGTTATAATACCACTAACTGTGACCCTAGTAATAACCACATGAATTGCATTAGATTATAGAAGTGTAACTAATAAATTAGTGAGTGTATTATTACTACATATATATATATATATTTTGTAATATCAAATGTGTAGCTATTTGTCAAAAGAGGGTTTGCTATGAGGTATGAGTTAACTGTAAACATTTTACAAGTTTATATATTTTAAATGTAATATTCAATTATATGTGACTAATTTTATACTTTTGTTTGTAGTAATAAACGTAACAATATGAGACAGTATATGGGTGTTTCATCGTTTCATAATTTAATTTCAGGAATACATTTGTAATTCAGAGGTCAATTGAAAATAAGATCATTTAGATAAACCAGAGGTTGGGTTATATTTGTAAACCCACTTCTGGGCAGCTTTAACTCAACAAAGTTGTCATTTTGACCCATTTCTGGGTGGAAAATATAACCCGACATATTGGGTCAAACCCATAACCCAGCCTGACTGGATTAATACAACCCATGGCTGGGAGGTGCATTTTTGACCCAGTTACCAAAATAACCCAAAATGGGTTATTTTCAACCCAGCAGTTTTTAGTGTCTCTGTGTCATACTTTGCAATTTTGCATTTTATTTTTTTAGGAAATGCTTTATAGAAATGTAGAGAATGTGTTCTTCTTGGCTCGTGTACAAAGCTCTGCTCACAAACAAAATCTGATTTTGCAGTAGGAGACACAATCTTAAATAAATAAATAAATATAAATAAGGAAAAAGCAGTTAAATATGTTGACATTTCTCTTACACACAAAATACACACAGTATTTCTGCTGTTAAATTTTCTACATCCATTGTAAGTCCTTCTTACGTTATGTTTAGTTTTAATAAAATCTATAGGGTCATTAAAAACATCCAGGTTCAGCAGACTCTACAAAGGCTTAGTAACAAGTTCTGTTGCAGAGGATGAGGCCATGTTGATGGGCACGTCCTACAAGGACACACTTCAAATACGTAAGCAAAAGAAATGACACTGGACTGCCTTGTGTGTATGATTTGATCAAGCTGAAAACTAACTAGCAGGAGGCAAAACAGAAAAGTCAATATGTGTTTCTGCACCATGATCATGCATAAAATATCTACCCAATAACTATTAGAAATCAAGTTAACTGTAGTGCTGTCACAATAATAACTACTATTGTCATTTTCTTCAGTATTTTTCAAATAGTAACCTAATGATAAAATGTTTAAGTTTTCATTCTCCAGCAAAACAAAGTCTTGTCCCATGTTAAAAGTGCTTTCTCTCTCTCTCGCTGAGCTAAACTAGTGTCGGTTATATAATAACCGACACTAGTCACTGTTCATCTTTGCTTTTCTCAAACCCCTTGTCCAGCCCTGTTGCCATAGTGACGACCTCATAACAATGCTCTGTCCCAGGTTCAGGAGAGTGGCCCACAGGGATGCAGTCATAGCCTTTGCCCGCTGAGCTCATGCGCTTGCGGTTGCGTGCACCCGGCTGATAGAGCTGCATGGCTGGACGGTCCTGTGGGGACATGGGAGAGACCGGCAGCGCACTCTTAGAATACAAATGTTCATGACGTGAATGCACAGAAAGTCAAGAAACATAACATTATGATTATCATCTGTAAACACAGTCACAAGTCTGCATCTTGAGAGACAAAGCAATGAGTTGTCACCTTCCCCCATCTCATGCTCACCTTCTCGCTCACCTTGTTTCGGAGGCGTTCCTTCCTGTTACCCAGGTCCTCCCTGTCCTCCTTTCCCAGTTTGTCTCCACTGTCGGGACAGTAAGAATAACCATGATGGTGTCCCTCTTTCTTGGCTCGGTCCTGACAGTAACCCTTTCCCCATTTGGTCTCGTCTTTGCGGCGCATGAACTTGTCAAACTCATAGTGGTGTCGCTGCCGTTTCCTCTCTTCATCTTTCCCCCGGTGATCTTTGTCTCTCGGCCTGCGCCCGTGCTGCTCTCTCTGCTCTTTGTCACTCTCAGGCTGACCTCTAGTGGGCGGAGTGGAGATTGCAAACACACTCTTAGGACGATGACGCAGCATTTGTTATGAGAACTCTCTCAGACATGAATATATGTCCTAACCGTCTGAAATAAAACTGCGTACTAATACTGAAAGTGGCAGGATTCATGTCTCATCGTAACATGGAAATAGTGCAGAGCTCCTCAGTAAAGCATTATAGGTTTCCCACTATTTTAGTATAATATTAAGTTGCACTTGCATTACATGACTTCTTTCAGAAGGCAAGGAATTCAATAGTCAGTTAAAGGTTCATCCTGGATTGAATATGGAATATTGTTAAAATAAATAACACAAGCTAATAATGTACTAATAAAGTTACCAGTGAAGTATTTAAGTATACACAACATGTATGCAATTACTTACTTTTCTTTTGGTTCCTTTGACTTCATTTGTCCTCCAGTCTTCTCCCATTTTCCTCTGTCTGTCTCCCCAGTGTCACCTTTGTCCTTCATTCGGTCTGAATCCACATCATCATCTCTGTCACTCTTCTTGAGAAGCTGAATGTGGAGATAATACAGGAAAACGCCTTAACTACGTGCTACTGCATCCTACTTATGAAAGTGATTTGTAGTGATTAGTTACCTTGATTTTAATGTCTTTGTCGGACAACTTCTTCTGCTTCTCTGCCTCTTTTCGTTTGCGCCTCTCTTCCTCTCGACGCTTTCTCTTTTCCTCCTCCCTTTGCCTCTTCTTTTCGAGTTCTCTTCTTCTCCGCTCCTCTCTCTTCTCCTCCCTTATTCTCTGTGAAGAAAATGTGGCACATTAGAAAAGATTGTTCCCACTTTCAAAACTAGTTTAAGAGTATTTTTTTATTTATTTGATTATTTTCTTTCTTACCTGTTTCTCAATTTTCTTATTTTTGATGTACTCCAAGAGTGGTGTGGTGCGCTTGGCTACAAACAACAACAACAAAAAAACAAAAAACAGACACTGAATAACTTATACATATTAAATCTGAAGCTTATAATGCTTCCCATGAAAGTGATAATCTGTGCCATTAGGTACCTATGAGCTCTCTGGTTTTGGCTTCTATCTCTCCCAGAAGAGTTTCAGGATTGGCCATAGACTTCTCCTCATCACAGGAGTAGTTCTCCAAGAATCGCTTATATTCTGGGTCTGAGAGGGTTTCAGATTAATTTGAAGTTATAACAATATATGGCTGCTCATTAAATATGCCAACTGTTGAAACTATATATTTACAAGCTAAACACCACATCAAGTGAACTCTAACTCACCTTCTTCAATGCTCCCAGCTTTGGCATCTTTCTTTTTTAGCTTCTTCTTGGAAATTTTCTGGAAGGGAGCAAATTCTACCACTGCACAATACTCTTGACCTGAGTAAATATTGAAATAGGGAGCTCATCAACAGACCAGCTATCAAATAGTAATAACAGCAACAAAAACAGTTAAGCTACCTCTGTGTCCATTAAATTCAGCCTGGAGATGTAAGACAAACATATTTCTGTTTGCATTTAACATAGCAGAATGGATGGTTTGTTCGCCTTCTTGACGCCAAACTGGCAACAAAATGAAACTGAGTTGAAACAAAATCAAGACATACCCTTGTTGTCAATAAAGACATAGCCATCAAATCGATCTCTAAACAGCAGGATATCTTCAGGGTTTTTAAAATTGATATAAGCTCTGGAGAACAGGTGAGGATAGAGACTGTGGAGAGAGAGAGAAGGAGAAAGAGGGAGAAAGTCATTTTCAAACAAGGAAAAAGGCAACAGAATCTCGTATATTAAAAGATCATCATACCTTTGATCTGCTGGGAAGAACTCAAAATAGTCGTAGGATGGCAGCGGACTGAGCTGTTCTTCTAATTGATCCTTTGACAGGTTAGGTGGGAGCCTTCGAATCACCACCTGTAATGAATGTATTGACGTATTTTTCTCCTGTTTAGCAAGTGGCACGAGTAATTACACATGTTTTTCAGCCTCTCTGATCTTCAGATGTTGCAGCAAGTCAAAGTGAAACTCAAATTACGAAATGGCACACATAGAAGGAGATGTTTTAAATAAACAGAGTTTACCAACCTTATGTTCAGAACCAGTCAGGGATATTTGGGTGATGGGACATTGCTGGGATTTTTATACACGACCTATGAATAAAACTCTTGCTAGTCTGCTTCTTAAATGTTGACCACTCTTTATTTAAACCTGGTTCTTGAGAGTCTAATGGAAATCATAAAGTTCAAAATGTTTCTAAATATGTCTGAAAATATTTAACTTGGCAAAACAAACTGAGTTTTAGATATATATCTGTCTAACAGTGTGGAATAAGCAGATTCAGAATCTCAAGGGAAAATATGAAGGAAAATGTAGGTAAGGATCTTAAGCAGAATGTAAATATGAACACTAACAGATTATGTTGGGCTCTGGGACCTACAAATGGGCATCTATAAATAATCATTTTATACAATAAAATAAATAAAAAGTACGCCAACAGAATAAAATTAGTGAAATACTCACTGGCACATCTTAAACTATGTGGGAATAAAACCGGAGTTACAGAGTAACACTAGGCATATTTTTTCAGTCATACTCTTTCGTAATGACCAACCCCCACCTGCAAATGCAAGCACTGAAAAGCTAAATTAATCTGTACATGAAATAAAATCTGAAAATATAGCTGACGTGAGGCCACTGTCGCTGTCCGCGGTGCTGAAATCAACGCCTCCATGTCTGTTTTCCACACGGCGTAAACAATGCGACGCGTCGCTAAAGCTCGGCGACCTACCTTGGTAAAAACCTCTTTCTTCTCTTCTTTCTGCTTGAGGTTTCCAGGAGCGTTTTCCTGCTCCCTCGGGATGTCCCTAAACTGTATCTCGACGACGCTTTTCTCCTTGCCCACGGTCATTTGGTCCTTTTCAGACCTCATTTCTCTCCATCTCCCTGTCCGAGCCCCTGGTAAGTCACCCTGTTCTCGCGATATCTCGACATGGCTAGTGTGGGGTATCGCGAGTGTGGAGAGATAAAGAAGGGCGGGGCTTCAATATCGGCGAGATCCAAGTGAAATCTGCTGCAGGTGCAATCTTTTCTGTAGATATGATTTAGATATTACAGAATATTGATGTGTCCGTCCTGTTCACCTTTTTGGATTGGTTGTTTTTACGATGTTAGACAGTTATTAGGTTGTTTTAACGTTGTCATGTAGATTTAAAGCTGAAATCTTTCACATAACTCTATTGAAAATTTTATTTATTGCTTTTATGTTTAATCATAATTTAGTGGCATATTTTGTTTTGTCTTAGGCTATGCTGTTGATCTGTAACTTGTTAGTGTACATTTCAAAACAGAAGGCTGTGTTGGAATAAACAGTTTAGTCGATATTTTCTACAACCAGTGGTGGAATAATTAGATCTTCAGTAGAATCAGCAACACCACAATGTAGACATGTAGTACATGCATGCAGTTATCGAGACATAGTCTACTCTAAGTACCAAAATTCAAAGTATATCAGAATAATGCATAATACTGTATTATTGTACAGTCTAGATCCCTTTAATGTTGCAATCGGTAAATATTAGGGGTAATTTTGATGGGGACAAATAAAGTCTTACCTTAATCTATACATCATAAATTATTGAGTTTATGTTGCATTAGCCAATTAATCTGAATCTACAAAGCAATAAGTAATTAAAATTCTTAAATTAATGTAATAGAGTAGACTCAGTGTTTCCTCAGAATTGCTGTAGAATAGTTAGAAAACAAAAAACAAAAAACAAATTTAAAGTAAAAAGTATCTAAAATTTGTACATAAGCACAGTCTTTGAGTGAATGTTTAAGAATCTTATTTTTTATTAAAAATGTACAAAATGTCAAAATCTATCCACGCACCACACTTTAGGACATCAGTGACTGGTCGTGCAGCTCAGATATCAACATTATTGGAAGGTTCATAGTAAGACACTTACTGCAGGTCAGAAAAAACATTTATTTCGTTAAGATCGCATCCTCATCAGCCGACCTGCTGGTTTCTATTCACCCGAGAACCATACTTTTTACTCATCAAACAAGTACACAGCCTATGAAGTGAAAATAAAACGAGTCTCATGTATTGTGCGTAGCTATTTACGTCCCAGTGTCAGTATAACTGCAGGCTGGAGTCGGTTAAGCGCTCCCGCAGCCCTCGGTGTCGCGCAGGTTCGGAGTCGAGCTGCGGGGCTTCGTGCTGCCCTGGTCCACGCAGGACGAGCTGCCTGGAGCGACGCTGCCCACAGAGCTCCACCATTCTGGGTAAGAGGACTGGCTCACTGACCGTCCGTGGACATCTCGGCAGGGAACTGGGGAGTAGATGGAAACGTTCACATCACAGTGCGCAAAGCTGCACTGCGTTTAATTTGTGGAATGAAGTGAACTTCAAACCAGTAAGAATTATTATGTTTTATTTCCAAGCACTTATGAGTCATCTATAAATATGAACACATGCGCTCTGGTAAACTTGTAAACTCACCAGTGAGGAAAGTTTGTCTGCCACTGCTGGTCTCCACGCACAGCCGAGGTCTCTGTGGTGTCGACACGGACCTTCTGAGGCTGGGAACAAAAGTAGAGCAGGTGTCCAGGTCGCGACAGACCCGGTCCTGAGTGTAAATGACGGCCGACTTAGACGGAGTACAGCCCATACCTGCTGGGGTTGCTACAGCCGCTACCATTGGAAAATAGTTTGCAGGAGGTAAACGTAGAAATACTGTAACCGGTCTGTGGATGTCGGAGAAGGGAAGGACATGAGTTGTGTTTTCATGTTTAGAAGGGAGATCTCAACCCCTCCTACTCCACATGACATCTGAGAGAAAGGTCTATGTGGGTCTATGTCCGTTTCATAGTACATGTGGTGTGTTTTTTTTTTCCTGGAGGGGACGAAGTGGTAAAATCTCTATTTTTAGTTTCCTTATCAGGAACTCCGATCTGCTTAACAACACGCACAGCAGGGTTAAGCGCTTCTCATCGATAATAAAACGAGTGTTGTATTCTATTTAACAATTTAACATTGTGGAACATTTAGTTAATCTAATCAACCAATTAGGTAGAAAACACAGAAACCATTTATAACTGTGGCCTAACATCAGGATAAGTAACAATCTCTAGGGCAGAATTTA
This sequence comes from Sandelia bainsii, assembly GCA_032362345.1. NCBI lineage: Eukaryota > Metazoa > Chordata > Actinopteri > Anabantiformes > Anabantidae > Sandelia > Sandelia bainsii. Next base: position 6,956,643 of record JAUMHL010000014.1, read on the forward strand.
TCTAATTGTTAAATAATTAGTGTGATGTTTGTTAAGACATTAATTCAAACATTTAGCGGTTTACTAGAGTATGCAAGATTTCACACAAGCAAGAATCCATTCAGACACCAGAACTATAATAAACAGTTTCTCAATGAGGTAAATATGACAATACATAGAAAATAACAATGCATGGTTTATTGTAATAATTACTGAGAATTGTTTTAACCAACAAAGCTTTGTCTTTAGTTGGCTTTTTATTCCAGGTGAAAATCCACAGGTTAAGCAACATGGGGAGTCCCTGCCATAGGCAGCAATTAAGTGACTATATAGTCTTTGAGTTGTGATGTGAGGTGTGCGGCTGTGTTTGCTTTGTTCAATCAAGTGTCAGAGGATCACATGTTCCGAGTGTCTACAGGTTTAACCCAAAATCCGACGCCAAACCAGCTACTCAACCCTGTAACAAAGGCACGTGGTTCTTCCCTATTAAAGTGCATTCTTACAAAGTTAATATGATGTACAGCAGTTGCATGTTCATAACAAACAAACACATCTAATGCACAAGAGAGGGAATCCACAGGAAACCTTCGGCGGAGGACAGGTGCCAAAGTTTGGGTTTGAGTGTTGTCCTTGGGCTTGGACATGTGCACCTATGACAACCTGTTGCTAAAACAGTTCCACCTGCTGACAGCAGGAGATCACGTGCTGGTGTCTGACAACGTGTCTAACATCACGTCACTCTCATACATGTCGCACTCGAGGGTTAAAGAGAGTCGAAGAGGTGTCTCCAGCATCATCTTGTCCTGATTTGACAGTGGCGTTTCCAAGGACGTGATGCTGGTGTCTTCCAATCTCGGCGTTGCTAGAAGCTCACCAGACTCTGACGTGTTCAGCATCTTCATCAGCGCTGGAGTGTTCAAGCTGCCTCGCACCTTATCATTGATGTCTGTGCCTTAGTGGGAAAAAAAAGACACATCTTATTCATACCACACCTAATTTTTCTAGACAAACTTAGAAAAAGAGAAAGATATAAATACTAAACTAACTTTTTTCACATTATTTTTTTCAAAGATAAAAACAACTACTCTGAAACTGGACCACAGCTGTTTATCATACCTATATAGGCATCTGTGTCACCAATATACATCTCAATACAGTGGCCAAGCATCGTCACAGAGAAGGTGTCGTCCCTTTTCAGTCCAAGTGCCTGCCACAGAAAGAAAAAATACAACTTAAATAGAGAAACTTCAACTATTCATATAGTGGATTTTATGTTTGTGATGTTTGTTTCAGCTAGCTGCATAACAAATAGACCTTCAGAGATACTATGCTCTAGGTCAGTGGTTCCCAACCCTGGTCCTCAAGGCAACCTGTCTGCTTGTCTTCCAAGCATCCCTGCACTTACAGCTTCTGATTGGCCGAACACACTTGATCCAGGTAATCAGCAGTAGGTAGAGCAGGGATAGTTGGAAAACAAGCAGGACAGTGTGCCTTGAGGAACAGGGTTGGGAACCACTGCTCTAGATTTCTACTGTTCTATTCTTGCTTGAGCTCTAAGAAGAAGCCATCCACTCTCTGTAGCCATCACATAAACTCCAGACAACGTCAGGAGAAGCAGGTCCAGACATTGTGTGGAGTTGTGCTTTCACACATGTAGCCCACAGCAGGACACTGTCCGAGTGAGACGCGTTTTTACACGGGGAGATACTGTGCTTGATTTCATTTTAGAGCATTGTAGTAGGGGGCTGACAGGATAAAGTCCAGGTAACCTCTGGGCCATCTGACTTGTGACATGCAGCTCACCTGGGTAATGTCTAGATATGTTCAGGGTTCCAGTGCATGTCTGACAGCAGCTTGTGACTGGTTCTAGCCAAATACTCCCCACGAAGCATTCTGCGATCTCAGAGAATTTCTAAGCCATTTCCCGCTGGGATAAATAAATGTCTTTGAAACTTGAATGAAACCCAATAAAAAAAAGAAGGAAAGGGAATTTACCGTATGAAAGTAGTCGATCGCACTTTCAAAGTCACCCATGAGGCTGTGCACATATCCTATGGCAGCGTAGGTGGAGGGGTGCTGAGGGATTAACACCAGTGCTTGACGGTGGTATTCCAGAGCCTGGTCGTACTTTCTACAGAAACAAACAGCAGAATAAAAAAAGTCAATATCAGAAAATTCACACAATGTTTGAAGAATTTAAAGCGTGATTTTCAAAACACGCCTTAAAGAATATTGAGAATTTCCATCACTATATTTAGTGACAGCATAACAAGCATATCCAATAATACAGCCCAAAACCAGGCGGAACCAATATCATTTATCCCCCAATCTGTTCACTCAACGATATTTTACTGACACACCAAGAAGCTTCATGAGATATTCATTCTTTATGGATGAATCCATACACCCACATTCTACCCAAACCAAACCCTTTAAAACAACTACTTAGGCAGGCAGGTAGGGAAACTCAATAAGAAGAGGAATGAACAAATGAGGAGTGTGCTCTCCAGTTTCACTCAGCCAGTTACTATATGTGGCAACTCAAAGACAACCATGAAATCCATGTTGTCATTTAGGAAAATGCAGAGCTGCAAGTGCATGCTACTCTCGACCAGAGGTTAATCAACATCCTACATTCGAACTTCACAGTAAATTGTCTCGTACTTACTTCAGTTTCCGACACACATGACCTAAGTTGTTCAGCAGAGGTTCCCATTTGTCCACAGTCACCTCAAGTTTTAAAGGAAAGTAGCAAAAGCATACTATAAGTAATTGTTACAGATATTATGTTTTCAAAACTTAAGTCATAATGATTCTTTTCCAATTAAATAAATTAGCTGTTACCTCATTTCCTATGGCTTTAATCTTCTCCATGGCATCAAGAAACAGCCTCTCTGCAGTCTTCCAACTGAAACAATAGACATGAACAAAATTTAGTACATCTGAATATTCGTTAAAAACAAATGAGATTTCACAGTGTCTAATATGTTTATGCTCACTGTGTAACTGTTGTTCTTTATACATTAGGTGTGGTATGAATTACAGTACTTTGATTTGTGTACAGACATAATTTCCCTGGCTTAACTGGGTCAGTACCTGTATTATAGAAAAAAATACACATTTTGCAGAAAACCTAATTAGATTTTTGCACGTACCCAAAACATAATATGTGTGAATGGAATTTCTTTTTTAACTTAACATACTTAGCTGTCAACAGCTTTTACAAAATCATCACTGCTGTGTACTAACAACAGTATGTACAGCCAATACAATTTCTACTACATTTGTCAAACATAAGAACTAAGTATTATTGTGTGTTTGTGGCTGCATGACTCACTCTCCATTTTGAAATGCAACCACTGCCACCTCGTGTATGACAAATGGGTCTTCTGGAGCAATACTAAGAGCCTGGCTGAAAAAACGTTCTGCCAGCTTGGAGTTGTTGGTCAGACCATACTCCAGGCCGATGTACAGCATGGGTAAATGACACCTGAAAGAAAGATACAGAAAACATCAAGTCCAAAGCAGTCATCTTCTTATGATTTAATAATATTTTTTTAAAAAATCTGAGTTTAGAATCATTAAAAGTAATGCTTAACTTATTAAAACTGACATTAATGCATTAAAAACTGGAACCATCTATTAGCTTCTAGGACCACTGGGAAAATACCTAAGCGTACTTTTCTGGTAGGTCTGCACGTTTTCATATTGTTACGCTGTTCTTTGTGCTAGCGTAAAAAACAAAGGGTTGTCAAAAACAGTAAAAAAACAAACAAACACTAAAACTGATCACAAACATTTACAGAAGTAGAAACATTTTTTACTGTGACCAATGATCAGCACCAATAATTAAACTTGCATCTCTTGGTGGAGGGACATATTTGGCCAACAGTACTTTTCACGCATAAAAAGTAAATGCCTTTTTCTTTCACATGCTGTCATATGTGGAAGGAAATATTTGCTTAATCTGTCAACAGTTGTCAATAATAATAATAATAATAATAATTAACAGTGTCTCCACATTTAACTCGACATAAATAAACTGTTCATAGGACTTTAATTAAAGAGACAAGCTATTGCCTACTGAGACTTAATTCTATATTAAGACACAAGTGTACAAGTGTATTTTTCCACATATAACCTTGCCTGGTAGAGGTCTAACAAGACACATTTATAAAAGCATATGGAGTTGAGAACTCTACCCTTTCATCAGCTGGGCAGCAGTAAAGTAAGCAGCCATGGCTTGGTCATGCTCACTCTCCACTGCAAATGAATGACCATAGGCAATCCATGCAGGACCATACGTCCTCTCAAGGGTGGTGGCTTTGCTGTAGAGGATACACAGACAAATGCGTAAGTGAACCTAAATATATAAATTGCCTGTAAAATGTTGAAATGTGGTTTGTACTTCATTTTGAGTGTGCAAACACATACCTAAGATATCGCCGGGCATGTTCGTTTTTGTGGCCAACCATGAGATAATAGCACCCAACAGCAAACCAAGATACCTAGTACAAATGTTTTTTATCAGTTTTTATTTATTTATGAGAAATTATATTAACAGAGCAAAGTGATATAATTGCAACACTTACTGGGTTATTAGGATACAAGTCAACAAGTTTGTGCGAGAGATAAAACAACTCTGCAGGGACACACAAAACAAGAAAAAGTTAAATAAAAATAGTCACATTTAAAATTTAACCATTACGCTGACTAAACATTTTAAGTATGAATCAGTGGCTGATATTTACCATTCGCTTTTCCAAGTTCCACCAGAGTTCCAATATGGACTGGTAAGCAGTTGGCGTGGAAGGGGTCTTGAACCATCACCCTGAAATACAAAAACACAGTACATTACATGGTCCTGCAGTATTTGTATACGTCACAGTTAATTTTCATTGTGTGTGTCATACAAATAATTTGGTTTGACTTGCACTACAATGATGTCTCAGTAACATATGAAATCCAGGCCTGTTGTGTGATATTGCAGTATATGATGGATGTAGGCCTGACATTACACATTGACTTGAGGAATTTCTACAATATTTGCAGAACACACAAAAATGACCAACATACTTAAAGGAAAACTGAAGACACTTACATTGATGTGAGTTTGTAGCACATCTTAAAATCACAGTTATAATAATGCCTCTCAGCAAGAGACACAACTACATCCAAGTTGTCCTCAAGACCATTGACCATCGCTGGCACCACCAAGTCACTGGGCTTGTTATACTGGAGAAAAAGAAAGTGTGAATGTTTTTATGCCTGTGTGGGTGCAGGGTTGAAGAGTGATAGAATAGATAAAAGGGCAAAGAAAGGCATCCAATAAAAGAGGTTAGAAGAAACCTTCTTTCTTTACCTTCTTTAACTTATTCTCAAATAGGAAGTGTAACAGCTCCTGCTCTTCTTCAGTGCACTGTTGACTCAGAGGCAGAGAGTCAAGAAAATCTTTCTCTATTGAAAAACGAATGACACATTTCACAAATTTATTAAAATTATAAAAATGGCATATATCATTTAAAAGTGAAATGATCACTGCACATCGTTGCCACAGGTCAGCCTCACCTTCCTGTGCAGTCAACATGTGGTGGGATGTTAAAAGGTCAAAGGCTTCAAAGCAGTACACATCCAGTTTCAAGGCCTCTTTGTAGCTGGAGGTGGCCAGAGGTCTGTTGTCCATGGCATCATAGATCTTCCCCCGCAGGAGGCAGATAGAGCTGCTGATCTGAAATATTCCAGAAACGGGAAATGATAACAGAAAGAAAAGTACAGATGCTGGAATATCTACTAAATGCCCATTGTACTACGCATAACTTCAGATAGTGTTCATGCAGTATTAATACAAGCTGTGATATCTGCAAAACGTGTCATTACTAAGTATTAAGTAGTCTACTGACTTGTTGCAAAGGGCGTTTAAGCATCTTTTCACTTCACAAATCAACAAAATATTGATTATGCCCAGGGGTGCCCATACTTTTGAATAAAACTGTGCCATTTAATTTGTCTGCTCAAAAACATGTATGCTGCACTTAACTGTTAGAACGATAGTTATTAATTCAGAGCAAACACTACTGTGGCTGAAAAATGTATATCGTATTTAGTTCATAAAATGCAGTGGACAGGACTTAAACACTCTATGCTAATCAATACTGACTGGTACTGTGTGAAGTTACTCACTGTGTAGACAGACATTGCTAAGGTTGTAAAGAATTTGTAAGTACTACATATGTGGCACTATAATTGAGGATTCTGAGAACCTTATACATTCCCATTGTAATATACAGTAAGGGTTAAAAGGGGGAAAGTATAATTTCTGCTGAAAAGTCAGGTCTGTAAAATAAAATGCATCTGCACAATACAGTTATTTATTTGCAGGAACAACTTTGAACAAAAATACTGAGGAGTGATGTGGATAGTTTTGGGCAGGCTGTGTTCCCCCAAAGCAACATTACAGAACAATACTCAGTAATAAGATCAGATCATCACACTGACAAATAAGACAAGTTCAAAATATATAATCTAAAGTTGTATTGCAGTGGGAGCCCAGACTTACAGAGGCAGGAGACATGTCCCACTCCTTAGCTGACTCTGGTGTCCCATTGTCCTCCTTTCCACTCCTGTCCAGCAGCTTCTTACTCGCTGGCTCCTCAGCATCCAAAATATCCAAGGCCTGCTGGAACTCTTTGGCAGCATACTAAAAAAACAGTAAAACATACACCATGAGAAATACTTGACAGGCTCCATTACGTGATTTATAAACATGTAGGAGCAGTAGTTGTATTTTTCAGTTACTTACGTGGCACCTAGCAGCAAGGTACTGACAAGCACCATACATCTGTGAACGAAAAGGCAAGTGTATCAGACTGACATAAAGGAAATTAAGCTTCTGACTTTGAATGGTTTAATATTGTTTGAATACATGGCAAATCATTACACAAAGCATCCACATACAAATTTATACTTTGATTCACGCTGAAGCAAATAGTTTATTAGTTGTAATTACCTTGTCAAGTCTTCGTGAACGGATGGCATGGGAGGCTCTGTGGTACTGTGAGGTCAAGTAAAGGCACTGAGCTAGCCAATAAATATCCTGTGGATCCTCTGTATGTCAAAAAATGAGGTACGGTCAGTATTCCTTGACGCTAGAAACTCATCACTGATAAGCTAACGGACACAACATTGCAGCTTTTGGCAAGCTAATGTTAGTTACTGTTAGCTGCTATCACCGCTTGTACACACATTTATTTTCAGCTGTGGTGGTAACAGTAACAAACAGAACTGAGGAAAAACAAGAATACTACACGAATAATACATATAAAGCACCACTCCGTGTGACATTAGCATTGCAACTTTATATTTAACTGTTAGCATCACACTGGCTAATCAGAAACAGCAATGGCGTAACTCACCATGAGAAAGGGATGCTATCTTGTCGGCCCAAAACAGAGCACTCTGATACTGTTGCTGTAAACACACGATTAAAGAAAAGGTAAGAGTCACTCGAAATAACCATTTTTGTTGTGGTTGGCTGACTGACAGCGGTAGATTAGCCAGACAGGCAAACTATGAAGGTTTGTTACCAGGGTTGCTCACAAGCTAGCATTAGCTAGCAACACAGAAACTAAATCACATTTATTACCTGATCAATGTACTGCCGTACTCGCTTCCTAAGCCTGTCGAGATTCATTTCGATTGTTTTAAAAGGTTAACACTCAGATTATCAAAAGTCTATCATTCTTAGAGACAAAGGAAAACTGTGTCAAACACTTAAAGTTAATACGTGCTAGCTTGCTAGCTTCTTAAAATCAAACCCGCGGCTTCTTTCTGCAACGAATGTTCTGCTAAATTGTGCCGTAAGGAAACTCGTACTGGATGAAAAGTTCCACATTAACACTAGTCTTTTCACTTTCCGTATGTCTGGCTGTAACATAATTTTATAGAAATACAAGTAAATAATTAAAACACATTGGATTAATATATTACTTATTTATTTGTTGTGATTAAAGAAACAAATTAGAAAGGGTTATTTGCCATTCTGATTGTGAATATTAGGCTACATCAACCACCAGTGTTTAGAAACATAGATACTTTTTTTTATAATTTTTTTTTTTACTGTTTATGAAATTATCTCAGGAGACTGAAACAGTAATAATGATTATATAACTGCCACACAATATCTGAGTGCAGTTCTGGTTATAAGATTTTCTCTTTGTCCGGAGTCTTTTAAGTGCATAGAAAAATGCAACTTTACTAAGCAACAGGGAAATTTATCCTTCCTCTGTGCTTGTGGTTTCCTGTTTGTAAGTTTTAGGTGTGCGTGAGGTGTTGGACGTTTCAGATCCATCAGGATGAAAGGATGTTTCCACAGAGTGAGGGTGTTTATCTGTTGTAATTTCAATTGTGTCAGAAGAAGCACAATTTTCAGGTGTATCTGGAGAGGTGGATTTCTCAGGTACATCTGGTTCGAGGAAACGTTTTGTGTCTTTGTCCTGGTGTATTTTTGATTCTGTATCTTCTGTCTCGCTGGCCTCTCCCCTCTTCTTGTTTTCCTCACATTTGTCTTTGCTATTTGTCTTGTTGCTTGCACGGCTGTGTGTTGCTGCATCACTGCTCATCGTTTGTTCTTGATCACAACCATTGCTCTTCTTGACGAGTTTTTCTTGTCCCTGGTATCGACACATGAAATCTTAAAATTTGGAGGGTAATTGTACAGTAATTCATATATTTCACTATAGTGTATAATTCATGGACTGTGCTCAATAAATGGAAATAACCTTTTGCTGATTTGCTCTTCCTTGGGGGTAACGTGAAATGCTGTCCATCACCTTAACAGTTTTGAGCCAGTCCTCATGCCAGCTCCTCACATTATAGTGAGGCCTGCACTTGCTCAGACGAGACAGGATCATTTGATTCTCCTTGGTAATACGGAGCAACTCCAGCTCCCGCTTCTCCTTGCCAAGGCTACAATGAAGAGTAAAAGTCAGGCTGTACAACTGGGTTTTTAGTTTCAGGGGCCACTGTTATTCTTGACAATAAAACTTGTTGCCCGATTTTAAATATAAACTCTTCCTAACACTGATGGTTCTCATACTGTGAATACAAAGACCAAACCTTAACTAACCTTTTCCTGTCATAGTAATTCTTGTTGTCAACTCCTCCAGTTGTCCTCATGATGTGTGATATTTTCTCCATAAGCATTTTATTTTCCCTCTCAATCTTCATTGTCCACTCCTCCTCAAGCTTAATACAATAAAACAGAAACAGAAACAATGTATTTACCTGAAAAACAAAAGTTTTCTAATTGCATTTTAATCAGTATGTTTATCGAACTGTAATCAACAATAGTTGTTTAATCTATTTAATGTATTTTTTCTAGTTTGATGCTTCACCGGATGGAAGAGACCTCTGCTGCCACCTTATGAACATGAAATGAGTCGAGCTGAAAACATAAAACATGAACAGCAACCTTTTGTTTCTTCAGCTTGAGAGCCAGGTGACCGTAGGTCTGAGGTGGAGTTGTTTTTATTGTTGGTTTAGCTGATATCACCTTGAGAGGGACACACAACACAAACAAACAAACAAACACACAATTCACAATGTTCTTTTGATTAGTTTGTAACTAGAATAAAAGTTCAAAGTTCAAAATCTGGATTAAAAAGGACAAATAGGGATCAGCGAAACATGTAACTTTTAACCTTTTTCCTGTGTAAATCATATGAAGCATTGTCCCATTTTTGCTGAAGAAATTTGTTTCCGGCTGGAAGCAGCGGTTGATATGCACGATACTGCATCTTTTTCCTGTAAACAAAAAAAATAAATAAAACAAAACAAAACAAACTGAGTTTGCCAAACCCCCACCACTACTAGAAAAAGAAACACACACATTTTAATGATGTATCAATTTGCATAAGTGTCGTAGCCCAGAATTATTCACATGACATTATCCTTGCTAACCCTGTCCCTCAGGCGTTTCTCACTCACATGACTTTCTGTGGTTTGCCCTGGTGTCTCGAGATCACGATTCTTCATCTGCCCAAGAGCTTGTTCACGTTCAAACTGTCCTGGCTGACTGCAGCTCAGAGACGGTAGTCTGTTTTCTGCCACTCATACATGGTTGCCATGACAGCAGCTGGAGAGAGCGGAGATGAATGAATGCTTTCAAACGATGGGCTTGTTTAGCAAGTTCCACACAGAGAAACGCATACAGGCATAGAGATAGGCTAATTAGTGTTCAGGCGGTGGAGAGAGTGACTGTAAAATAAGCTGCTCTGTTCGAAACTGAAAATTAACTGGAATAAAAACAGTTTTAAAAATGTGTTTGTGCTATTTTAAACTGCCATTCATGCCTGGAAGGAAAATAAATATGTGATAATAATTTATGAACACTGACCACCAGGCTTTCTGTTAGAGCTGTTAGAGTTCAACTGATCTGTTTAACAGGCTGACTGTGAAAGAATTAAATAAAACATTTAATAGCATAAATTGAATCAGTGAGGTGAGGTCAGGGGAAAGTAGGTTGCTGGCTGATGCAGACAATAACAGCCTTGGTAACAGTAACTCGGAAACTTAAGCAACTTAAACAAACACACTTAATGAAAACACAGTTAATATAGAAGACTCCTACAAAATAATCTGCTGCCATAAATTACACTCTAGGTTGATGCCTGGTCATAAAAAAAATTAACATGGAAAATTACATGTATTTAGAGTTATAAACATACTTTCAGTTACACAGAATACACAAACCATTGTATATAACACTGTGGTATCATGTTGAATTATGCTATAATGTAAAAGTACCCTACACACAGTATCTACATAATACGATACAACAGATCATCTTCAAATATTTGTTGAATGAATCCCATTGAGGGGACTTAATGAATGAACGTCTACATTACAACAGTTCCCCCTAGTGACTACATCTGGCTACTGTTTATATTCTAACTTCAATCACAGGCAAGAATGAGCAAAGCACTCATAAAAATTTGTTATAGATGATTATATCACCCCTTTTTGGGCACCATAATAAATTTAGTTGAATTTAGTGGTTAGTGCAACAATATTTTGTTTACTTTAAAATAATGTTGAGACAATAAATCATTTAAATAAATAATCAACATTAAACTCCACTACCAACATACTCAAAACCAGTGTAACCGACTGTAAATACTCAAACATGTAAGGTAATAATGTGACATATAGAGCTTTTATGAGTATATTAAACAACAATACAGCTGTGTAAAATTGTGTTGAGTTGTTTTAAAGCTGCCACAACAAAGGGCGATTCTTCATCTCTGACATTTCTTCACAGATGCCCTCACAGGCCAATTAATCTCCCCCTCTAGCGCAGTCACATCTCAGTGCGTAGGAAGAGCCCTCATGAATGAATTATAGGCAATAAAGTGTTTCCAGTCCAATTTGTTACTTTGTTGTATAAGAGGAGACATGCTGATTGGACAGATGGAAGATACCAGGAGGATAAAATAGAGCCTTGGAGGTAGAGGAAGCGCCTCTAGAATGCTCTCTTCTCCTTTTTGTTTTGGTGTTTCAAAAAAAAAAAAGAAATCATAATGCATTGTTCTGTAGCCAAGACTTAAAAGGGGATACTATAAAATCATATTAACAGTGCTTAAGAAAATGATTTGTATGCTTCTAGTAGGAACAGAGTCAAAACACTATTCTGTTAAGTCTGTGTGCACCAATAAAACCAGAATTTTTTTTTTCCACCTAACATTTAATTAACATTTTAGTTTTTTCGGCACAGTGAATCACACAGGGCACACTGTAATTTAGTATTGTTTGACACGGATACAGCTACACAAGTTGAAAACACAAATATTCAACTCCTTTCAAGTCAATATTAACCAGAGTGGAGGCTCCTCTGGAAACAGTCACATCCTGTGTGGTTAGACTTGTATCAGCTTTGCTCTAGTGGACACTTTAGATTTCACCTGATCTTCTTTGTGAAACTGGTGAAGCTTGTTGTGGTACTGTTGCTATGTCTCTTGTAGACTACAGGCTTAGTTTGACCAGGGACTATTGCAGAGAAGCATGGTGCTGCACTGTAGCGGGAGAGATGTTGTGCAGTGTTTGATTTTCAAAAAGATTTTAAGATGATGAAACACAACTTCTTGTGGCCACAGAGTATCCCCACAGATAGTTGATCTTACATGACTTTGAGGGATGTTCAGCTAACTTCACTCATTTAATTAGCGATGCTTCATGTGTGTCATTTCAAAGAGGGTGAATATTCAGGCAATCAAATGTTTTGTAAAGCCCAACATGTAGAGATGTGTGTTTTTTCCCTGTGGATCACTGTCCCATTATTATAGTAATTTCACTGAATATTACAAACTCAACTTGAATACCGTAAAAATAAAAAATAAAAGACAAAAAACAAAAAACACATGAAAAAAATCTAATCTTTTTATTTTGGCTCTGTAAGTACTGTCATTAATAAAGAAGGGATATAATGACACGTTTGAGATTATGAAGCTTGTTTTCATGTCCTGTTGAATGGCTGGGGATGCTATCAGCTCAAAGGAAGCGCACTTTGCGCTGTTGTGGGAATAAGTGCAGAGAAAGATGGTCTCTTTGGGGAAGGGCAATTACAACAGTAAGACCTAGTTCATCAACAGAAATGTGTGTTTTTTCGTGTCAAAGCCAATTATAATGTTAAAAGCAAGATGCACATATGTAATGAAAATGATCTATTGTAATGTAATCATAATAAAAAAGGATACATTTAAAATACTGCTATTGTCGAGGTAAATACTGCAACACACTGCAAATATGGTCAAATTAATCTCACTATTTTTCTTATGGTATCCCAACATCTTTCTATATAAGGTCCCTTCTTTGGTCCCTGGTTTCTTTGTAAATACCAGTAGCTCACTCAGAGCTCAAAATTTTCTAGTCTCTGCCTGTGGCCAGAACCACAGAGAGATCAGCAGGAGTCATCTGTGTTTCCCTAAGGTCAGGATCCAGTTTTTTTATAATCTGTTGATGGAAAGTGACTATGGTAACAGGTCCCATGAGAGGATACTGTTTAGAAGTGGCTGCATCACACTGGATCCCAGTCTGATTGTTAAGATTACTGAATAGTCAACTGCAATAAAGGAGGAGTCTGTTATTAAAAAACAAAACTATCTAGCCTTATGTTCATTATTTTTTCTAGCACGTTCAATGTAACTTCACAAATAAAAATGTTTTGCTGGATGTGGAACAATGAGTGCTTCACATTCTCTGCGTATTTATGCAGTTAGTTTGCTCAAATGTATCACGTTGCTCATACTTTTCATATCAACAGTTGACAGAAGTCACGCATTGTGAAGACGCCTCTACTCTTAAGTGCTCTCTTCTCTTCACTCACCATCGGATCATCTAGCAGTTTGGTGTTGATGAGGCATTACAAACATGTCTTGACCTTTTTAAAAATAGAAACAGACATCAGAGACATTGCTAGGCACTTCTTTTTGGAGTGGATCCTGTTCTATTATCTGTTATGAATATTATTATATTAGAGTAGGTTGTACATAACTGTTAATCACATTAGGACATGCACAGAAAACACACTTCATGTGTGGGTATTATGTGGAAGTTTTATAAGCATTTGTTCAAAAACCAAAACCAAACTAATTCCACATAGTTTCCCTGGTTAACTGTGATTAAATCTTAACTCTAACAACATCTGAAAACCCTTCTCACTTGATGTAAAGTCAATTTTCTGCTAATGGATGGTAGATTAGGTAACAACTCTAAGGCACTATACTCTCAGCCCCGCTGCTCCATTAATGCTGCTGAGCTACAGAGGGATGGATGCTTTGACTCGGAAATAGGTTTTATGCCTCTAAAAGTGGCTCTTTTGATGACAGTTTGGCGCATACAAGCTGCACTTCCTCCCGAATGCAGGAAGTTTGCCCCATTTTAATACTCAAACCCGTACAGGCCTATATCCCAGATAGATTTGTGCTATGAAAGGGTATACATAATGAAAGATGCCGTCTTTACAAGTTACAAAAGACCCACAGTGCTGTTATATAACAGAGGAATGAGTTATGAGGATAACAAATTTGGCAGAGTGAGGCCTTGTAAAGTAATATGTTGGACTAATCAACTACAGTAAGCTAAGACATAGAGTTATGCACAGATTTGTCCTCTTAAATGTAACCTCAGTTTTGTTCACAACTATAAATGTTCTCCCGTTTCCCTTGGCAACTTTACCTCGTCTCAACATCTCCGCTTCTTGGTTACTGGCAAGGTCATTCTTCCTTGTATGTTTCCCTAAAACCTGCAAAAAGTAAACAATTACTTTATATTGTTATGTATCTGACAGATAAATCATCATTATTTTTAACATATGTGTCTCTATCTCACTCTTTCTTCTGGTCAAAATAGCTAAATACAGACTCTGCTGAAGTCATATGCTTAACCTAGATCATCATACCCAGTGTACTCCAGTGTAAATAAGGAATTTCTGTGTGCGGGTCTGTACTGTATCGTCCCATATACAAATATCCTCCATGTCCAAGTCAAGGATGAGACATATTAGGTCAGTTAGTGCCGTTTGTTGGTCTTCAAAAGCACAGTTTCACAATAGAAGAAGAAAGCAAGACATAAAATATAGACAGTATAAAGTTAATAAATAATACAGATATAAAAAATGTAACAGAACAAAACCAAGACTGAACAATGTTAAAATTGTAGTTGATTATGTTTTCAGTCTTAAAACATACTTTGAGGTAGACATATGGTATCTTAGTGGTGCGTGTTACTGCAGTTCAAAGTGTGGATTGAAATTAAGTCTAGCTGACTTCTGTTGTGTTCAGGTGCTCACGAAAGGCTCAGTAATCTTCAGATTTGACCACTACTGAACAGTGCTGAATGTATATTGATATTGTTATGAAGAAGATAATGTGAATTTGACTGATTTGATCTGGTCTAACAATAAAGTTATTTGATAATCAACAAGTGATGGAGATTTGATCTTTTCTGTTTGCTTTTCCTCATCTATGCGCCTTGATAATAGGTGAAGATGTGCCAGGATTTGACTGGTCATCCATGTAGCGTAGTTTAAACAAACATTTAAACCTTTCAAAAGATTAACAACCATTCACTGTAATAAACACCTGCTTTCAGGAAAACAAACTCAGTAGCGTAACAAAACACATTTAAAAACATAGACTGACTACACAAAATAACAAAGTTAAAAAAGCACCTGCACTGCAGAATCTATGAATATAAACGATGTCAAAGTGAACCAGTCTGAATGATTTCACAGCCACTTTATATACTAGGACAACTACTTCAAAAACTGGACCCCCCCAATATGGAGTAAAGTAGTTTCTGAGGAAGCCTCCATCTCATACTTCGCACTCAATATATGTGATGGTACCACCTACTTTTTGTTGCATTTTGTTTTGGTACAAATAATACAATATTATCTGTTATCTTTGCTGTTAGAGTGACCTCTACTATCTGTACAGGAAGAGAAGGATAAACATACATCAGTGCCTAAACAGGGGGATGAAATAGTTAAAATATTGATCATCTTGTCTGCAATGCAGGAACCAATCAATTGCATGGCTACACATGGCTGTATGTTCAGGTAGACTGTCTTTATGAGCATGACTATGTTACTGTTATAACCATAAAGAGTAGGGTGGTGCATTTAACTGAGAGATACATTTTAAAGACAAATCAACAATAACTTCAAAAGTTAAGCTGTTAAAATCACCAAAGGATCAAACTAAAATGTAAGTGTTTTCACAAAAAGGAGACAAATATGTTGATTATGACAATGCACTGTGGACCGAAAACTACCACAGACATGATTGTAAAAGAACGTTGTTTGAGAGTGGGCTTTATTTTAGGCCTTGTGCATCATTAAGACGCGAGTGTGTGTGTGTATGCTTCTGGGTAAAGTTTAGATGAGGGCGTGGGGAGAAAGGCCAGAGAAAGGGCAGAGCCACTGCTGAAACACACTTGGCATGAGAGTGACCAGTGCAGTATTCATTACTAACATCAACTCGCTTATTCACTGCTCCATTAGTGCGTGGACCGTTCCTCATGCTTTGGGTGACGACTCAGTGAAGTCACTTCTTGTCTCACCCCAAAGCAAAACTCAGAACATCTATCTTCATCTACAGCTCTGGAAAAAATTAAGAGACCACTGCAAAATTATCAGTTTCTCTGATTTTGCTATTTAAAGGTATAT
>JAUMHL010000014.1:6976378-7001593 GCA_032362345.1 Sandelia bainsii
TGCTTCTACTTAAATGCCCTACTTTCATGATATAATATCACTGTAGTGTGAACTTTTTAAGTTTTCCATAAATTTCATCCGAAAGCCAAATATCCCTAACTTTTTGTGAGAAGTGTACTATAAAAACATGATATGCTACATGTTATCATAATTCAGAGGTAATCTGGAAAATTGAATAATCAGTGAAGTAATCAATCAATCAATTCTGTTTCCTTTTTTGCCTAAGCTCATATTTACTCCAACTCACCATATCCTCAGCAATTCAGTACTCATCTCTGACTAATACATTCAAAATTACAGCAAAGAAGAAACAAAAAACTTCAGTCTGCAGGCCATGTGTTCTTGCAGGGTCCATAAAGTCATTCATTTATTGTAGCCTATTGAAGATGGCTTAAAGACAAACAGTATCTAACAGCGTGAGAAGGGTTAAAACTGAGCAACTGATGGGTCCACTTCCAGACACTGACAGACAAACTGATTTTGATCCATTTTTACTGGGAAGGGCTCACATTGACTGATCTAAGCGAGATTAAATCCTAGATCTGACAAGGAAAACACACTCACACCAAAACATCAAACAGCAAAAACACCAGTGGCACATAAACACAACACCTCTTGTTTCCATACCCTCTTTCTGGTGAGGTCAGCCCTAATCAGTGGAAAACAAGATCTTTAGTTTGTGATGGTAAATCTTTAAATCCTTGGAGAAGAGTAGTCATACAGTGGAAACAGTCGCCATGCAACACTAACCGGCCCCTTGTCCTCAGGGACGAAGAAGCACAGCAGAGAAAAATGTAAACTTATTGTATATATTGTATATATGTTTGTTTTGTCAAATAAAATATGTGTCATATAATTTGCTCTGAAATTGTACATTATCAGAATTATCTAGGAATGGACTCTGCAGTTTCATGGGTTGCTTTCCACAAGTTTCTTGTATTAACTTTCATTATGACTTTTTTGTGCAGCTAATGTTGAATTCAATTCATTCAGCTCACAGAAGTAATAGTGATCTAAAGGCATCTCTGTTCTACAGACTGCAACAAGCTAACGCAAACATCCCCACCATTCTGTTCCGGGTGAGTGTGACTTTAGTGCTTTTCTGCAACAATTTCTCCTTTAAGCTCCATCTGGATGCACAAAGCAGCAACAACTTAAGAAAACAGAGAGCTAAGAAATGACACGCCACTAATAAACAGTATGAGGATGACGGTTCGTTGACATGCGGAGCGTGCATAGAGGAAATCTACTTTATAGGCAGTCATTTCTACGAATTTAAGCTGAAACAGACTGGGACAATAGTCTCAGTCGGATCATAAAAATTTCCGAGAGCATCACTGATATGACGGCGCAGAAACCACGTGTTTACGTAATGGAAAGCCAATCTTTCAATTTAACCCCTCCTCTTCGTCTATTTCTAACAGAGGTCCGACGCTAAAGGAAATTCATGCAAATGTTTTTGTACAGGCGCACCGCACTTTTGGAGATGCCAGTGGCGTGGTGCTGAAAAGGGTTGAGGAAAATACCTCACAAACGGGAAGAAACGCACACTCCGGGAATCGCGGACACACACACACCAAGAACCCAAGGCTGGCGTTTACAGAAACGTTGCAGTGTGGGACTATAAGAAATGATAACTGAGGCTGGTGTTATCTGACCTCACCAAACAAGCTGGTTTTATAGAAGGCACGAATCGGACTTGATCCGGCAATGTGGTGTTTTGTTGGGGCTATCATTGCAGTAGTCTGTGAATGGGATGAATCCTCCCTTGGCTTTTGATGCTGTGCAGATCCACCCTCCTCTCCTCAGAGTGATGAACTAACAGGCAATGATTTTCTCCTCGGAAATCCACCGTGTTTTACTGTTTTCACGTTAGTTGTGTTTGTTTACTGGCGGCCCGACTCCTCCCGGCGCGACACATGCAATTTATAGAGTATATTTTCTATTATCGACTAGTTGAGGAGGCATCCTTTATACGCCAGAAGAAGAAAACACACCGTTATTACGAAGTCTGACAGATACAGAATAATTTGCCACGTGAATTAAAACGCACCTGGATATACCTATTTTTCTATGATACAGTTAGTAGCCTTGTCCTGTAGAACTGATCTAATTGTGTTATTATGCAACCGCAAGGATCTCATCTATACCTGGGTGTTTAAGCCACTGGATTGCTCTTCGCCCAAATCAATGTGGTTTCTTTGGAACATTTTCAGCAAAGGAACGCATATGCTGCAGTGTCTTTGTGGCAAGAGCCTTAAGAAAAACAAGAATCCAAGTGGTAAGCTCATCACCATTATGCCTACTCCTCTGTTTCGCTGTGAACCGGCGTTGTGCGTGCGTGTGTGAGTGTGTGTGGATCTGCGTTATTCGTCTGTTTGTTGTACTGGTGATAGATCTGCAATCATATTTATGCAGCGAGTGGATCATGCAGAGGCGCTGGGGGGGGGGGACAACTTATCCTGTGCTGTGCAGCTACTATCAGTGAGCCCCAGGTTTGGAGACGCGCAGCGCACTAACACACAAAAGCTCCCCTGCATCACCACGGCACCACGATCTCCTAACTTTTTAAATAGTGCTCTCTCTCTCTCTCTCTCTCACACACACACACAGGGGGTAGATGTTATGGCAGTGGATCAAACGCACACGCACAGCCATTCTGCCCAACGTGAGTCCCTTTAACCAGATTGTTCCATCCTCGGGTTTACTGCAGCAGCACCCCCCCCCCCGCAACACCACTTCTCGATTAAATGGGCTACTCGCTGTGTTTTCAGCAAGCCAGCCGGAGGAGACAGACTATTCTTTCATGTCTATCTCTCGGCCGCTGCAGACACATATTCATCACGCAGGCCCGGGGAAGCGTGATTTTCTATGAGCACTATGAGTTAATTTTGTGTTGAAGCAGCCGAGGTGCGAACTGGACACGAACTGGGCTCCACTGCACTGATGCAAATCCTGCACTTGAGTGCGGTCGACATCTTTTCGGGTCAGAATATGGACTTTTTTGTTGTTGTAAAAAAGCAATGCATAAGCCCCCACCTTCTGTTTCACACCAACAGTTAGTCTATTTGTTTTTTTTATTTTGTAGCCAATAAAAGATACGGTTGTACAGCCTCAGTGAAAAAGGAATACTTATGGCTGTTACAGGTATGACACAAACCCAGGTAGTCAGCATGTGCTCTGTGCTACTTGTTGTGGATCTGGATGATGTGCTCAGCAGCAGCAGCAGCACCACAGTTCCCCTACACTGCAACTGCAGTATAGTAGATCATCATCATACTGCACGGGACTATTTTGCCTCGCTGGTCCCACAGGAGCATAGACAAAACAACATCTACTACCATTTGTTATTTTCCCCAGCATAGATTCAATTAGATTGGCGTGGGTGTAATATGTCAAAGCATAATCAGACTTTAATATAACAGTCATCATTTTTCCATTTAAGACTTCTGCATAGTGTCATCAATGAGATGCACAGCTGCTAACGCTAACTAGCTGTTTTTTCCTCAAAGGCCAGTGCAAGTTTAACCTCGTAGGTCGTTTGAAAACACTTAACCACAATTTTTGGACACTTTTCTAGATTCGTCCATCACTCTTCTAAACGCCGGGAACAGCAAATATTGAGAGAGGTGCACAATAAATAGGACTTTTATGACTGGTTTCCCAAGTTGAGCGCAGTTAGCCAAACACGCAAAAATGTTAGCACACCTTTCTCTACTTGTGGAAAAAAACAATAAAAAAATGTATTTATGAGTTTATATTTGTATTCAATATATAATATCTATTGTAAGTATTGTGTATTGCTGTCATTAATATTATTTTATAATTTAATATAAATTGCATTCACGCATATTTTCGGAGGACTAAGGTATGTCACTTCCGGCAGCCATGTTGAATGTTTTATTAGCAAAGACATTGCTACTGTGTTGCAAATGGAATATCTTTTGTTCCTGATGTTTAGAGGACTTTAAACAGTCTGGAAATATCTTCAAAACAGCAGTAAGTGTTGTCACACACCCTGTAACTTTCTTATCGTACTTATATTTGTCAGTATTTATAGTATAGCAACATAAATTTACCAGTGCAAAGCTTTCATAAGCAAAAATGCTGATTACATGCACACCACAGTCTGGGGCTGATCCACAGCAAACTCTGATTGCTTGGTTCAGA
Source organism: Sandelia bainsii (assembly GCA_032362345.1). Taxonomy (NCBI): domain Eukaryota; kingdom Metazoa; phylum Chordata; class Actinopteri; order Anabantiformes; family Anabantidae; genus Sandelia; species Sandelia bainsii. The sequence goes on from JAUMHL010000014.1 coordinate 6,980,549, forward strand.
GATGCACCAAGACTTAACCAACTCATTCACTAACACCATGCTTTCAAGCTGTGAGTAGCTCACATTTACCTCATGGGGGCTCATTATTGAATTATCATAAACTGATGTTGTGGGCACAATTGTCAGGGTTTGTGCTGAAGCTGCAGGCAGGGCTAGCACTTTACTGTGAAATGAAGTAGGCCAAGATTCAGAGTGTGTCAGTGGGGTGCTGTATTGTTCTTATGACTAAAAGTTGCTAACTTTTTAAAAAGTATACTGTTTGACAAATCGCACGACATATTCATTTCAGCAACAGAGCTGCAATAACACAATACCAATGGATTTTCTAGTGCCTTTTGTTGTAGTAGGATAGAGAATCCTCTGTGTGGCCCTCTGTCAGCAGGGGCAGGTGTTTCCAGTATTGTGCTCACTGGGCCTGAGCTGCAAAAGCCTAGATATAGTGCTCTAGCTCTTTGGCTGTATTTATAGTAACAGAACATAACTGAGAGAACACAATGAGATAAAGCCAACCAGGCTGTATAAATAGGACTTTGTCAACCTATAAACATTTGTGTCATAATTCAGAGATTGTTATCTGTATCTCTTGTCACACACAACAACTTAGTCTTACTTATTGTACATCACCAGTGCTTCTAAAGAGGTTAGAAATAAGGTGTTGATTCTTTTAAATGTCTTCTGCTTCAGCACATGGCACATGCCTTTAGCCTAGTGCTGGTCTGGAAGATGTAGAGGCAAGATTTTGTAGTGTTTCCTGCGATAGTAAGAAGTTATATGTGTACGTGTGGTCACAAAGCATAAAAATGTTCACCTCTTGATTATATCTAAGTCGCTGACATTAGGTGGTTTAAAGCATCTTCTGCACACTCTATAAGCTGTCACTTTGCTTCTTGAGGCTAAGAATAAGATAAACCACCAAGAGATGCTTCATTCTGATGAGATTCTGATTCCGAAGTGAAATGTTAAGTCAAAGTTGTAGCGTACAAATGAATGACTCACTTTCTTGCTGCCATGTAAAGACTACAAGCCCACTTTTATCCCTCTTACAAAATTGCCTTTAGAGTAAGTCTTGATAAGCTTTTATAGTCACTGACCTGATAATATTCTTCCAGCTGCATCACTGTTTTCCAGACAGATTGCAGTTTCATCTGTGCTAGCTTGTCTTTAGGGCTGGTGTTCTGGTACAACTGGCATTGCTGACCTACCCTTAATGTTTGCTCTTGTGTCCCAGCATGGGCACATGTCTTTGAATGATTGTACATCATTAAGTCAATTAAGTAATGAGCTAGCTGAGTGAAATGGATGGAGCTACAGTAAGTTTCTCCCTGCGGCCTGTGTAGCAGTGATGATTGTGAAAAAGACCACATAGTTGTCATTGTAAAACTTTGAGAATGTCATTGAAGGATGCATACAGCTGCAATGAATGACAGTGGTTTAATGAGGACATTTGGTGTTAAATGTTAGAGGAGAAAGTTATGTCATGATCTGCCACATGCAGATATTTAATTGGTACTCACTGACGTATCTTGGGCTTTGTAGTTTCTTAAGCCGTTCAATGCTGTACAATTGTAGTAAATGTGTGAAGTTAGTAGGTGGCTTCTTGAGAGTACAGCAGCAGCTCACTGACAGCAGAGTGACAGCCCAGGCATACACGTGATGAGGGTTCATAGCGTATAAAGTGAACCTCAACTCTGGTGCGTGACAGTTCCAGGAGGCTGAACCAAAACTTTAGCACTATAATGCTATTGCTCTTTTTTGGTCCATGGGTACACTGGAGCTCTTGCTTGACCTCATGAAGCTGTCTCCAGCAAGGCCAACCATACTGATACTGAAGACAATTAAACTGGTTTGATTTGAGGCACATAAACAATTAAAAATAAATTTATGGATGTTACTATAATTATATTGTGTCTCTAAGATCATAAAAACAGTGAATAAGTAGAGACATGAATAAACAAATGGTGTTTAGACATAATGACATATTGAATAACGTCCCCATGAGGTGCTTGTTCAGGCATTTGCATGATGTTTGCTGTCATATCAAGTTTATTAAATGGTTGAGCAGAGTCTGATGTAGTTTAATTTTATTTTAATAACCAGACTCTGCTACTGGCATCTTTTCTCCATGCAGTTCTTACCACATAACAATACTAATACTACTAATAATAATAATAATAATACATCACAAATTATGCTTTTTCTAAAATTTAAAGTGGCTAGATTTATAGACAGTTAAGACATTCTGATTAATATGTGCAACTTACCCACAATATTTAAATATGTGGTAACAAAGAAACAGCAGTGCAATTAAAGGGAATGTAAACAAGAACTCCTACAATTAGAATAACAGCAGGGTTGGCTAAAATATCCTCCTCCAACCACCGTGGCATGTTGCTAGGCTTCAAACAGAGACGTTGCAGTAAGTTTGTAAGAGGCCAAGCTGCAGTAGCTTTCCTGATAATACACGTGGGCTTTGTAGGCTGTGCCATTTCACAGTTGCTATAAAATAAAACAGGCTTTGCAGTTAACAAGTTTAGCAAGTGCTCAGACATTGTTTATCAGGCACATTCTAAAAACAGGACTTCTTCATACTATGTGTTCCACTGATGAACCTCTTCTAAAACTCGCTGGCAGCGTCTTACAATGTGTACTTCTGATTACAGGGAAAAAAAGATAAACATGCAGTAAAATAACCTAAGCTTTACTTTACATTGCTGCAGCGCATATGTCACAGGTCAACATAGGCCACTCACAGATTTTTTTGGACATGATGATGGCAGCAGCATTATGAGTTTCCATGGTGATGTTTACATAGAAATCAGCTGAGATGAGAGGACACATGTAAACAGTGTGTAAATACTGTAGACACAGAAAGAAAAGGGGGAATGGGACATAGACAGTTAGGCTTTACAAGGCTAGGTGATTAATGTCTGTGTTAAAGGAAAACTGGGTTAATATATGAAGCGCTTCCTGGGAACTTCTTGATATTTCTTAGATGCTGCTCGTGCAGTGTTGAGAGGAGTGGTGGGACATGTGGTCCTGCCTGTGTGCCCCGAGGGGTGTCTCTGGCCGCTGGATCTGCAGGTGGACTGTTTCACACACTGTGCACAGGGCTGCTCTCTGCTCCCTCAAGTTTAGGCCTGATGTTCCGTTAATGGGGAGACTCCATGAAATGGATCAGTTCTTTTGGTGATGGATAATTTTTTGTAATGTTTAGAATGAAACTGACTGACTCACAGAACAAGACTTCACAGCGTCTTTATGTTTGTATTGTCTTCCTCTCAGCACTTAACTGTATATTGTACTTTTGAATTAGGAGCTACTATAATTAATATGATTTTTATTACCACTGCCATTGGTGAACCTACAGATAATCATTACCCCACTCTACAGTCCATTTCAGCACTACTGAGAGTTTCTGTATCTTTTTGGCGCTTCAGCCATTGGTTTACAGAGAAGAGTGCTGAAAACACACTTGTTGAAACCTTCTTAGTGCCAAACATATAGCTGACAAAGTTAGCAACTAGCTGGTGAGCTTAGTGGAGTGTTTACCGGTCATATTTTCAAGCAAACGAGAGCTAAAAGAGTGACCTTCATTAGTCAAATTCCCAAGCATATGTCTTGAAATACTGATGTTGTTCCCTATCTGCTGGATATTGGGGCAACTGTTTACCAAAGTTTGTCATATCACCTTAAAAAGTAGCAGCATCAGCCTTCTGGTAAGGCTTTGTTTCTGCTGCTGAGAAGAACTTGTGAATGCAGATCTCAGTTCAAATGCTTGATCCTGCATAAGGTTATCCAGTTCATAAGAAAAGTACAGGGCCCAGTTTTAAACATTCAGTAACAGAACAGTGCATGGAAACTAAACAAAGTTTTATCAAAGTGAAGACTGAACAATAACATTGAAAGCTTGTTTTAACCTGTTTTGTTTAGTCTTCAAAGATAATTTGACCAATCTGTTCAGTTTTTCTGTCAGCACAGGAGGTCAACAGCTTGAATATTAGATAGTAACACTTTAAAATATAGTCAGTCTTTCCAGATAGAGATAAACACAAATGATTGATGTATGTTTACGTAATGGTGCAAGGCTACCTTTCCTGTAAGTTGCACTGCTAGATTAAAGACATTCGATTAATTTGAATAAAGTGGTAGCCCTGGCAACCACTTTAAATGTGTTGTCTTTCTTTAGCAGATCATTTAATGCACCTTTCCTCTCCACAAAAAATTATCAGAACATCTAGAGCTAAAAAGGTGACATTTCTGTTTTGCTCAGAGCGTTGGTGCAAAACAACACTGTCATTTTTAAGTAGGTGTTATAAAACACAGTGAATACCTGATATATTTGTTGCAACTTTGTTAAAGGCCAAACAAATATCCTCAGAATGAGCTGCAGGTAGGATGCTAGTGCGGAGAAACGATTAGTTGATTGCTGTGTGATTTGAGTCACAGATACAGTTTGCTACCTGTGGTGTGAAAGGCTGCTGTGAGCAACGTCATGTGGCTGAATGAGAATCGCAATGTGATGAGTTTGAATGATGCGATCTGGCAAAATTAGACAGCTGTAGCAGTAACAAATGCTCAAGAATTTCATACTTTTCTCTTTTCTGAAGGCAGCTCTGTTTCTGTGCTTTGAGTTATGTTTGACACAAAGGAGTGAAACTGGCCACTTGTGGATAGGTACTGACGTGATCTTGTCAAACTGGATGGAATAACTTCAGATAGTGGAAGATATTGTTTCTCACTTCTTATGAACTCAATCATTTTGAATCATTTAAGGTCAGTGAAAATTTCTACTTAGGCCTTGAGTGATATGTTGACTGTAATCCTTAAATGTACTGAGGTAAATTTATTTTTTCAAAGCACAACAGGAAAATTACTTTAGACACAATTTTACAACAGTACTATATTAGAAAGAAACTGTAGAGCTCTAGATATCAACTAACTGACTGTTGGCTACGTCCTTCTTTGTTATTATTGCTACTGTTGAGTCCATGATTTCAGACAGAGGCAGATGAAAGCATGGTTCTTATTTCAAGAAAGCAACCTTCGATTTTTTTGCCAGCTGAAATGACCACGGGAACTGTATTGCTCAAAAGCTTTGTCCCCATCTGACTTTTTAATGTTTTCAACAGACTTTAAAATGTGAATCTTGTAAGAAGAGAAGTTTTAAATATGCACCTGATCGCTACATGCATTATTAAGTGCTATAGTACTAAGGGAAAAGCTGCATGTCCCAGGCAAAGTTAGCATCCTCACTGGTTGACATATTCCACTGTCTACTGGGACTGACTTTCACACACTGGGGCCATGCTATGCAGTGGTTATGCTAGTTGTCAAGTTTTATTTTTTGTGTTTTGAGTGTATCGTTAGCCAGTGGTTCTCTGTGTGACAAAAGAAGTAATCGCTGGTATCACTGATGGAGGCACTGAGTCAAAGACATGATGCCAGTCCAAACCGTTAATGTAGTGATTTAAAACAAATGTCAAGGAAATATTTAATTCATATTCTATTTTTAGCCACTTAATAGGTTTAGTTTAGTTTAGTTTAGTATTTAATGATAGTCCAGGTTTTTATACCTGTTTGTCAGCTGTGGCTGGAGTTTTTTTGTTTTTGGACTATCTGTCTGCATATCCCATTTTCAGGAATGCAATGTCTCAAGAACGCCTTGAAGGGATTTATTTAAATTTGTCCACTTGGACATCCGTTCCTATGTGCCATTCTTGTGAGTGTGAAAACACACAGAAATGTCTTGAAGAATAAGAGTCTGGGCAGACACACACTTGATGATTGGCTGAGGCATACAACCACAAGACAGTAATTCTGCGTTATTTTTATTACTTTGTGTTTACGCAGATCAACAGACTTGATGCTTGTGACCAGAACCACTTTTTTTGATATTGTCATTTATATTGTTAACAAAATATTGTAAAATATTATGATTTAGTTTAAAGTCTCTATCGCCCACCCCTAGTAAATATAATATGTAGTATCATACACATACTTGCACACACAGAACTGTATTTCTGCCGCTTTTCTTGGCCATTTTATAGTATTTCTTGGTTGCAAGCTTAAATGTGTCTGCCTGCATGCATCTTAGAATTAAAAGCGCAGTTGCAAATTTAAAATTCAGTTTCTGAAATTACTGTGTACTGTGTACTGTGTACCAGATTCATGTCAGTGACTGATTTCATTGATCTCAGCTTTATATGACTGAATTTAATGAGACAATGCAAAATTAAGATAGCTCTATTCTTTTGCAGAAAACTGTAGCATATCTCACAGCAGTCATCATAGTAGGGTAGTATAATGTTATACTTTTCCCCACTTGGTTTTCTGCCATGTGTCTTATGCAGGCATCATAAATCATCTGCTAATCTGGCTTATTCTCTGTCCTTAACAGTAGGAGCTGTGAGACATATCCCCCTCTTCTGCGAGTGAAGGTGTAACACAATTGTAAGCAGGTTCTTTGTAACATAGTATGATGTCCTAATGGATCTCAGAGGATTGGGCACATGAGAGGTGCTGTGAAGCTGCTTTCCTGTGCTGGTCTGATGCACTGTGCTCTGATTTACACTAATGTGACAAAATAATGAGAAGGAGAAATGGAAAAACTAGAGAGAATTTGACTAGGCGATTATTGATTTAATGTACGAGAAGACTGAGCAGTTGAACAACAGAGTTGACACAAGCACATGCACTTACAGAAGTGAATTTTTGTTTCCTAAAACTATATGGTGAGCTGACAGAAATTCATCTGTGTTTAACTGATGTTAATATTGTGAAGGACTATTTTAATGGGTATATGAAGGGCTTTTGCCTCCAGAGAGAGCTTTTGTCTTAGAGTTTCAGGTATGAAACAATTACTGTGACAGTCTAATGTAATGTAGTAAACACTATCAAATACAGGTAATATGTTTAAATAGGTTCTGATTTGATGCCACGTGTTTCTGTCTTAACACGGAAGGCATTGTTGAAACTTAGTCTTGTGTTTTGATGCATGTTGTGTGGATATCTTTGTTGAATGTGACAGTGTGAAAACATCCTTATGCTTTGTTAATTTGATTGAAGCCTGGGGCTGATATTTTGACAATGGTTGATTAATGCCTTTAATAGTCACTGAAAAATGAAGTGACACTGAAGCTTCCAGGTTCTTTTGCAAAGGTAAGAATATTGTAAGTCAAAATCTCACCGACATTTGAGGTCATGAAAATTTTTTAAAAAAAACTTGGAATTTGCAGTTGCTATTGTACAATTTCCTAAATTGCAAAGGAAATTATCCTCAAATCTGGACTTTGTCACTGTCATGACTTTGGCAGTTGGATCTATCAAGAATGTAACAAAAACATAAAAGTTTTTTGTAGACCAAATGAGTGGGCATAACCTTAAATCTGAAGATAGTATTGAAATCAGGAGACAGAAAAGTGCTGCAAAGTGGTTCTGAATGATCCTTTTTGAAGGTGGAATCTCAAGCAGCACGATGCACAACATGCTTGATCAGATCCAAATGGAAATACAAAGCAGAAGAAGTAGAAAATAAAGTTGACAAACCACTGATGTGATTTCTGTAATGGCTACAAATATGGAATTGATAGTTTAGAATATTGCAATTTAGATACAGACACAATGATTCAGCTGTACTTTATGATATGTCAGTAAAACCTGTTCATGTTTTATCTGTTATTAACTTTGGTCTTAGACCCAGGAGCTGAAGGGTTAAAGGGTTGACAGTGTGCTGATGACTTCATGCATTATTAGTAATATTGTTTACCCGCCATCATCTAGGAGCGGGAAGTGATGCAGTAGCATCACTGTTCGTTATTGATGCTACACAGTGAGATGTGTTCTCTCCATGAATGTAGGACTGTATCGTCTTTAACCTTTATCAAACAGGTTGAGCATACAGGTGTTTGTGTGCATGTGTGTCACTGAACGACAGTACATGTTGGTACAAATCAAACAGCCAGAGGCGCACTGCTAAAGTGGCTTGCTGCTCCACTGTTTTAGAGCAATGGGTACTCTTGGAGGGAAACACGGAGCGATGTCAGCTGGGTCTGCTCCTTTCCTGTGCTCCAAGTACATTGTAATGATTTGATTATGATCAATTGCTGATAGGATTTCATGACTCACTGTTGGCCTGTAGCTCATTTATTACTGTTGTCCATCATCTGACTGTGCTCCCTGCTGCAGGAACAAGCCGGACAGGATGCTCTCTCTTTTTCTCTTTCACTCACTCACTCAGATTTGCTTTATTAGCTTGGCCATAGTAAGGTACAATATTGTCAAGGCATATTGTACATGGTTTACAATGTCAATGTAATAATTCTATATGTGCAAAACACAACTAATGGTTTTGACATTACTACAATGTACATGTTGGGCAAAAATGAACAGAAAAAATGTACAAACCAGTCAGTCTTCTAAAGGTTAACATATAAAATAAAAAGACAAAGCAGCAGACAAACCTGTGACATACTGTGGCGTTCTTGGTATTTATGTTTTATTTAAGTAGAGGCCTTGTTTCTCATTTTTATGTAGTCTGCAGTGTTGCTTTGTCTTGCTGACACAACTGATTCTGTTTTGTTCTGGTTGTGGTCACTCAGTCTTTTGGTTTCTCTGTTTCTAGCCACCGAAGGTACCCAGATAACTTGCCGCTTGGCATCGTCCTTAAGCAGTGAATTCCTTCCTCATTTTATAAACTGCTGTGCTGTGTTTTGGCATGAGAGAAACCTTCAAACTGATGGATATAGTACTGAAACTCGACTTTGTGGATCATATTTAATTGTCTCAGTGGTACTTGAAACCAACCTCCTACTTCCAAATGCAGCCTTTTGCATTTTAGCTTTCTTCCTCTTTTTCTTTTTCTTTTTAACACTATAAGCCAATCCTCATTATTAAGAGGAATTCTGTCCATCGTCTTGTCAAAAAAGACACTTTTAACTGTAGAGGTTTGGACTATAGCTTTAAGGTATTCATAGAATTGTATTGCTCCCTCTGAATCCTGCTTAACTGTGAAAATTGACTTAATATAAATTAATTCACATTATTTGTTGAATATCTTAAAATGTACATATAAAAAAAACAACACGTTTTTGTTGCTCTTCCGTCGTTCATGTATTTACCAGTTTCACACACATGCACGTTGTCTACTTCAGTTTGTCTCCATCACTCCTCTCTCTCTGTACAGGGGACTGCTCTGTGCATTGCTGGAGGTTGTGTGGTGGCTAAAGTATGCTGTGTAGATTTTTGCTGCAGTGCAGCAGGCAGTATTGTGCTACTGCTGCCTCTGTCTTTTACCTCTCTCTCTGTATGCATTCATTTTTGTGTACATTGTTTGGGAGCAGTGGAACACTTCCAAACAGTTATGCTGTAAAGAAAGCAAGCAAAAAAATGACATTAGCCCCACAGCTTCTGTCTCATTCATCACACCTGGCAAGCCTAGCACCTTGCTTTTTTTTCCTGACCACTTTACACAGCTTTGTCAACATTTTTATGAGGACCTTTCGGAAGTTCTTATTTTTGTTCTTATTTTCACCTCTTGCACATCCCTGTCTCGAAGTTCAAGTCCCACAGATTTAGGTTGCCTCTCCCCAGTGGCTGTTGTTCTTTATTGAGAAAGAGAGGGAGGGATGATGGGGTGGGCAGTGATTAAAGTAACCTGTTTGTGGCAGTGAGTGCTTTGCTCTCTTCAGTTGTTTTCAGTTATACACACTAGGCTAGAGACAGTGAAGCACTAGAGTGTGTCAGAGAGGGGACAGATTACAATCTGAAATACTTGTGTACAAACAACATGTAGCTAAAGTCACCAGTCACACAATATATTTTTTTATTTTGGGGATTCAGTTGCATAATGTCACAGCTGCATGCCACACAGGCAGTTTATACGTTGCTATTTCACTAACACCATTTAACCATGACATGACAGCACTTGACATTTATGGCAGGTTACCTCCAGTCAGCTGAGAAGTGTCGGTGCTATCTGCATGATATGGTTATCTGCATGTTGGAAGGTTCTGGTGGAGCGATGGTGGCAGCGTCTACCAGTGGGTGACAGGGAAGGCATGCATGTGTGTAAACGTGTGAGAAGGTGGTTGTGCTTGTGTGATCAGGTTAAAAGGTTGTGTGAAACTCTGTGGGACATTGTGTCAGGAGTGTGAGAAAATTGAGTAGCAGTGGAACGGATATTTTTACTCTATATTCTATTAAATTTATTGTACAAGAATTGAGCAAAAGCAAGCTACATCCAGCGTGGGCTTTTGCTGCCAAATATGGAGACAACATCTTTTGCAAAGATTGTGGAGCGGCGTGTACGCAAGGTGCTAAAAGCTGAAGGAGAGCATGGTGAGTTCCAGCTGAGAGCTTGGCAAGCTATTGGACGAGAGTCTCGACATAATGACACAATTATTACAGTCATCATTTCTAAATTTATGCCCCACCTGTCATGACATTATTTGTTTTTTTATGATTATTGATGCACAGATTGAGTATGATTGACATGAATCGCCTGTCACATATAAAAGAAGCACATGGTGATGATGTGAACTTCCTATGAGCAGGAGAGAAGTCTTATCAATGCAGTCTGCTTCTACACCAATATAACTAATCACTGCATTGCAGATGATCAAACCTGAAGGTCACACTTTGTGTGTGAATAATGTTGGCATGTCTGTGTGTGTGTGTGTGTGTGTGTGTGTGTGTGTGCGTGTGTGTGGTTCTCTCTCCCTTTTTTTATGCAACATGCCAAAGAGGAGGAGGTCATTTTATTATGTGTGTGTGTACAATGCTTCTGGAGTTTATTTTGTTTTATTTGCCCTGCATAAAATATGGCAATATCAAGGCCAACATAGGAAGTCAAGTAGATTGATGCATGGTTATAGATCTACAGTGGCACAAAACTCTTCTCTGCTCTGCAAACTGAAAACATACATGTGGTCTATCAGTTGTCAGTTCATACACAGACATTGACATATGTGTACATGAGAGACACGGAGCAGCTTGAAAAACCTGAACAACCTATAAAGCTCACAGCAACTTAGTCTGTAGTTACATCAACATCTTATCTAACATATGATTTAAAAATTGCTCATTGCTCTTTGATAATAACTACTCTTTATTATTTTTTTTTTCACCGACTCCAAGGCTGAACATCACGACTATCTTTTGTGGTGCTTTGAAAAGAATAATCTCTTCTCAAACTTTTCTTTGTTAGTATTAGAAGACTTATGTAACAGCTCAAAACCAGTGCCGAAACACATTATGTCAATATATTAACAATGTGAAGATAGATTAATACCTCTGATGTTTGCAGACAAGTAGAAAGTTTGACTTATTTCATGAAAATACATTTGCTTTGTTCAACAATGCAAATATTTACACTTTACTCTTCTTTTTTTTTGGTTTGGTTCTTTTTTTTCCCACTTATTGTGATGTCGACAGGTCACATGAGACCTCGGTGTCCAAGGTATTGGATGTGTCGCCATTTGCTCAAACTTGTTTATGTTCACATGTTTGTGTAATACATCAAAGTATTCTCTGGCTCAGCCATCTCTAAATACTGGCAAGTGTTGTTCCACAAAGAAGACGTTTTTGTGGATGGATATTTAGGGAGAAATGAGCCAGAGAAGAACAGACAAATGTGTGACCATAGACGAGTTTGAGCGCTCACTCACTGCTTGTGGCTGATCAAGTGCCTCAACCTGCCCTCTTCTGACAATTTCTTGGCCCTAACCATTAATGAATTTGTCGCCCACCCTGCTTTGTAATACTTGTGGTTATCAAGGCTCCTTTAGGCTTTTAAACATATGGATCATCTTTGTCCTTCGTCCCTAATTGTGAGTTTATCCACATATTTCTCTGCTTTCCCATCCAGATGAGCAACATCAGTAGACAGGGTAGGAGTCCAGCCTGTTCCGTTTGGCGTCATGATAAACGTAAACCTCGCCACTTAGCAAGCCACGTTCATCAGAAGAGCAGACTTGACAAGTCCACTCAACAGTCTATTGAGTGACAGTTCCCACGCCACAGGAAATACAGCTGAAAAGTTGAACCACAGGCAAAATAACTCAGCAGACAGTATCACATGTGCACTGCAGTCCAGTCAGCAACAGGGTAAATTAGCACAATAATCCCTCCTTGAATGGGCAGTGTGAAAAGGCTGCTGAGTGCTAGGTATAACTCTGCCTTGTGTCTTGCAGCCACGCAAGTGTTCAGTGAAGAACCAGAAGAAAGTCAGACAGTCAATATTGTTTAGCACCTGTGAGTCTGACTATTGTAGTCAACTGTAGCATCCCTGTTTGTGTGTCATCTACAGTAGTTTGTGCCAGATGCAACTCTCTCATTATTAGATAGTCATAGTGATGGCATTGTATGTTAATGGAGGCTGACTGTGTATTCCATTAGAGTTACTCAAGTCAGTGTTGCGTTGAATTTCCTCCACCTTTCAAGATCAGATGCAAAAATAGTTCAGATTGCCTTTGCATGAGCTACATTCGAATTTAAATTCTGTGCAATTTTCCAAGTTAATCTTGTTGAGAGTGCTTTTGTAGCTGTCCAGGTGTTTTTATTCTGCTGCATCGAGTTTACATGGTATATTAGTAATGATTACTGAACCTGTAGCAACCTCCCTATATGAGGACGGTGTTGCAGTGTGAATCTGGGATGTGTTATTAGAAAGTATACAGTACAATTTAAGAGGGAGAGAGAGAGAGAAAGTCTGGTGAAGGTGTTTCACTGCAATCTTTGTTCAGCAACAACCAAAAACTCTGGCTGCAGCTGAGTAAAAGTGAAAAGCCTTTTTGCTGAGTAATTACTCTCTGACTAACTCTCTATAGTTTAGCTTACAGAAATATGTTGCTCATTTTCTTGCCTTCAGCTCCACCGGAGAATGAGATTAGTACAGTACTGGTGTTTTTGTGTTCGATGACACATTTATGATTTGTGACCAGTGCAACGAGTCTATGACAGATCAGCTGTATTGATTTTTAAAATGTTCAGAAAAATGTGGTTTTGCAACAACCCTAAATGCAGTGGAAGAATAGGTGAGCAGTATGTGATTATGCAATACCACTGCTAGCTCAGATCATGTCGTTTGCTGAACTCGTACATAAACCTAAACTCTTTATTTAGAGGGTTTTATTTCTGGGATGTTTCTACTTTACTCCTTGGACATAATCAGTCAGTATGAGTATACATACTTAATGCCTTTGCATTAATGCATGTAGTTTTAACCAGTGAAATTGGTCCAGTTTAGCTCAAATAATGAATTGCAAACCAGCTAAAAATTATACTTCAAAACTTTCAAGGGTTTAGTGCATTGACATCATTACTTTTGGACATGTAGTGTGAAGGACCTGCAATTCGTAGGGCTAAAAAAAAGTTGCATGCTGTGACTTTAAAGGGAATTTATCAGTGCATATAAAGAAATGCATGTGAATAACATAGGTGGGTGAAAATTGGATTTAAAAATCTCTCTGGAGACTAATTCATAAAACTCACCGCTTGATGCGCAATTAGCCGAACAGTGTTTTCTTACAGCTTTTTCTTAACTTTTCATAACATGAAAAGTTTTCTAGGGATGTTTCCCAGAGGTTACCACATTTAATTTAAACTGCAACAATAAAGTGTTACAGGAAACAGGACTTAACAGACAACTCATCCCTGCAAAAATCAATTATTTAAACCAGTTTGTGTTTTACAATTTTCACCACCACCAGTCTCTGCCAGTTAAATTATTTTTAGGTTATAGGTGGTTGAAGTTCAGAAGAAAGTGAAACATGACTGGAACAGACTCCATGTAAACAAGATGTTATAAGACGGTCGACAAAATATTAAAGAAGAACACATTCAAGAGTTAAAACCACATGTAGTAAAAACAACTTCCCTACACCAAGGAAGAAAAATGAAAAGAACTATTCCACTGTTCTTCCACTATTGTTGGTGTTGGTATTTACCAATTTAACATTCCAGTGGGTAATGTGGTGTTGGAATTTTTATGGCCTAACAGAGAAATGGAGAAAGAAAATCGAAACCATCTATCCCTCTTAGTATTTCTCCTTATACGCGCTGTAATTGATGACTACTTTGTGGTCTGTTTCAGAATATCAGAAAGTCCCGAGGGGAAGAATATAACATCACAGTGCTGACCTAATTGTCTGACCTCCCTGTGCTATTCATCTTTGTGATATACAGTGCTGCTTTAAAGTTTATGAACCCTTTAGAATTTCCTTTATTTCTGCATAAATATGATCTAGTCCTAATAGTAGATAAAGGGAACCCAATTAAACAAATGGGACAAAAATATACATTGGCTTATTCTAGAAAATGATCCAATATTAAATATTTTTTTGGCAAGATCTGAACCTATGCCCTTAGTAAATGTTGCCCTTCTAAATGTTTTAAATAACTGTTTATCCACCCTGCCATCTCCTTGGAGAGATTTTAATCTATTCCTCTTTACAGATGAGGGTATCTTCCCTACTCACAAAGGTCACTGTCCTGGTGGTGGTGTAAAGCGAGAACTGTGTTTAATGGCTGCTACTGATACAGTTGTTGGCAAAAAGCTGCAATCATCTGTGTGCTGGTCAAACCTCCTGAAAATGGAGAGAACTTGGTGATCGATACACTGTGGAGAGAAGCAATCTCTTGCAAAATGTCAGAATATGAACTGCTCTACAGGTAAATTCTACAATATCCAGCTATGTGTATCGCATGACACATCACATATATTTATAATTTAATCTTCTTTCATATTGACTAGGGATGCAAGAAAATACTGATACTCTTAAGTATCGTGACTGCCTTCAGTTATAGAGTAGCAATTCTCATTGTACCAGTTTTTAATTAATTGTATGCATGCAAAGATTCATGGCATATGTTGTTTGAACCCTGACTGCTAGACAGCAATGTTGTATTAAAAAGGTTAACTTCATTTGCTCTGACTTTATGCATCTAGTTGTGTGTTCTCTATACTATGACAGTTTTTCAAAAAATTGGATTTAAAGAAATTGCAATATATTGCGGTTTTGCAATATACTGTATTAAATCATAATCCCTGTATGGTGATACATAATATTCACTCACCAGTGTAGGCTAAGTCTACATTTTTAGTTGATCTGAACTGGTCAACATGCTAACCTTCCTCCTTGACTGGGATTTTATTTAGTTTAGCAGCATGACGAGGCTTGATGAAGCTGTGCACGGTCCCTGCGCTCAGCTGTGGTTCACCAAGAAATATTGGTACACGTGTTTATGTGCGTTTCCCATGTTGGATTGGGGTCATCGGACCATCTCTGTAATTTTCTGAAACCAACAATCTGACATTTACACAAACTTTAAAGCTGTGTTGTTTGGATGGATGGAAGCGAGAAAGAAGCAACAACATCTTTACTTAGCTTGTTTTTTCATTCTTGACATAGCTATTTCTTTTTTATGTTTCATGTGAAAAGGTGTATGAATGCCTTCCATCAGAGACTGTCCTAAAATGTATAGGTATTTACATGATATCTCCCCCAATCTTACTGCTGGCTTTTCAACCCACAGGATGGCCATTCAGAATTATTAGAATTATAAACACCTTTTAATTTCCAATGTGACGTTTAAGAAATAGTCGCACTGGAGAAAGGAGTCTCTAACCTGGTTACCTGTTACACAACATGGTCTACATCTACAAATTGACAGTTTTCATTTATGTTGGTGAATGCAATAAACAAATGATGAAATGTACTGAGATGTTTATTAATTTATAAACATTGATATTAGTTACTGTTAATATTAATGTTAATGTTTTGCCTTCATACTATATGCTGTGCTCAAATGCACTGGTTCAGTACATGATTAATTCACTCTGAGGAACAGTTTTTCTTTTCCAGCTTAAGAGATGGTGATTATGGAGGTGGCTGGCTTTTAGGTGAGCCAGTACATTTGGTCATCTGCCAGACTCTCCATGACAGACTGTGAAACACACAAAATTTAAATATCATTTAAATACGGCTGCCTCCACCGTGTTTTCACCTGTTGTCAATCACACCGTTTTTCTTAGTAGATCACCCGCGAAACACCCACAAACGAAACCCGCAATTTTCAAGATTGCACACGTAATTTAGTACTCGTTATTTGGGATCTTAATAAATCAAACCTTTCATTTTTCGGTTGCTTGAATGTGCTTTGTGTTTCTGCATCGTTTTAGTTGGCGTGTTATTTTTTTTCTAGCGAACTCCTATGATTGATTGATTGATTGATTGATCTGACTGCTGCATCTGTCTCCCCGGGGCTTTCAGCATGTTCATTGTTCACTTGGCTTTCTGTTATTAAACCTACTGGTATTAAACCTAAAAGAGCAGTTGGCTGTCTGTCTTTCATGTAATGGCTTCATACTACATGTTTTGCCACACCAAATGTCAAAGGACACATTTATGATAAAGTTAAACATTAACTAATGCAACTTTTTCTGGTTTATTGTGTAAAAGCTCTCATATGGTGCATTTGCAGTTGACTGCAGCCTTGGATATTTGAATACTACCTTTAAATGTTTTCTTGCTTATTTAAGCCAACAGTCTAATCCTCTAGAGCCTCTGTGGTGGGCTCTTTATCTCCCTCTTATCTGTTTGTGGTGCACTTTATTTCCTTTTCCTCCTCTGCTGTATCACGTTTCCCTGCAAGGGCAACACTGACTCCCCTCGACCTGCTCCAGAATGACCTGTCAGTAAAATCTGATCCTTTCAGACTGGGCAGGACTGGTCTTTGCATGCCAAAGTCTTGTTGATGGGGGCCAAATGTCCGCTGTGCCCTCCACGACAGGAAGAAAAGGTCTCCTTATATCTCCACAGTAACTCTAGATTCTGTTGACTCTGGCGAAGGTTGCGGCAGTGGAGGGGTGCATGCATTTCTTGTTAACCAAATCAGCAATCTTTTTGAGCAGTGAGAATAGAGCTGGAATGGAGATACGCGACAGTCATGGATCAATGTGAGATAGAGCAAAATATGTCAAATCTGAGACTTTATAATAGAGTGAGCATTGACAAGAAAGCCGAGCTTGAGACGCTGTTGAAACTTCTTCGTTATAAAAAAAGACAGCTTTTCTGTCTGGGACAGAAAAGCTGTTGATAAAGGAGAAAACTTCCTTACAAGACAATTAATCTGTGTGCTTTGTCTTTTCCCTTTTATGTATAGCAGGCAAGAATAGTTTCACAGTAATAAAACTGTTAAAAGATAGATTAGATCGTCTAGGAGCTTGACCCATACATATTTATTGGATTCATCAAATACAGTTTGTTACAGTTAATTCAATTGATCAAATTTAGTTAAGTTAATGTTGCTGGAGTAATGGTTTTTGCAGTTTTTCGTTTCTTCATTCAGCACATTGTTTGTCAGCTTCAATTTCCTTGCTAATAATATGAACAGTTCATTTTTCAAACCTTTAAAGCATAGATAATGTGCAGGGTACATGTCATCTAATGTTATTACAAACAATCTTAGTTCACACATTGGTGTAGCTGTGTTTGTGGCTTACTTGAGCACACGGGTTCTGATCAGATTTACTGATTCGCACAGAACATTATTTGATTATCCCATTGATGTGAAATGTTGGCAGCAGCACTGATGGTGAGGAAAAGTAAGAGTAACTGACAAGGACACTCAGCGAAGCACCGATGTCCTTGTGTCATATACACCCTGCGCCATGCCACTCCTTGCTGCTGAGCTCTTCAGGAAACTGTCTCCACAGACTCTATATTTAAGTGTTTGGAGATGATCTTATTAGAGGTGCTGGGATTAAAAATAGATTGCGGAACAGACCACTGAACACTAGTGTGTACAGTGTGAATTTATAAAGGAGGACGTTGGTGACAGAACACCTGAGGGTTAATGGTATTGTAGTAAAACTACAACATAAGCAAAAAAAAATCCATCAACTTGGTGAAGCACAAGGCAAGCACATTGTCAGTTAGCAAAGAGATTCTCTTTAAGTTTTGTGTGTGGTGAAACAAATTAACCACAAAATAGAAACCACACAGAATGGATGAAGTGAGTTTTTATTGTCTTTTGAGTTATTTCATGTGTCTGATGTCAAACCACGTTCAGTGAGCTGATAAATTGTGACCTTCCCTTTGTCTAATTCAGTGACATAACATAGGTTGTTCACGATCCAGTATCTGACTTACAGTATATATGTTGGGTGTATGGTTTAATGTCTCAGGCTTGCCAGTTTATCCACATTATGTCACAGTGAGAGGAAGATCATGGCCCTTTTATGGTTCAATACATCACACTGAAGATTGAGGGCCATATGTCCAGGCCTGTTCTTATTGCCCTGTGGTACAATGTGATGTTTAGTGCGTACAAGCTGTGAGTTATGTGCTACGTAGCCATTGCTCTGAGCTTCACAACGTAAAAATTGCTTCAGGTTCTATAGAAGAATGAACAGAAAGGGAAGATTTGTGGTTTTGTTGCTGTTCTTTATGTTGGTAAATGTGTAGCAAATAGAATCCAAGCAACGTTCCCATTTCAAATATCATTATCAGCCTGTTAGCATGGTAATATTTGCTAAATTTACAACACACAAAGTAAAACTAGAGCTGATGAATATGTTACAGTTAATGTTATAATACAAACTTTCACCTGCTGTAGATCAGAGGATCACCACAGTCAGTATGAATTAATCCTTTGGACACCATGGATGTTTGCAAAACGTATCAAGCATGTGATTATTTAATTTCATTTTGCATTTTATGTTAATACATGCAAAAACAAAACAGAAATATAGACAAGAAATCAAATTATCTTTGATGTTCCACCTATTCCTGCTCTGAGTGTAGTCTGACAGGGACAAAAAATTTCATTTCTCATACCTAGATCATACGTCCCAGGAGCATTAGGGGTGCAGTGGTTGCATAAAGATTATAAAACCGAAGCCATAAACTCGATGTGAACTTGTGCTGAGTGCCAAATAATGACTTGCCACTTCAATCTCTCTATCTCTAGGTGTTCTTTGGATGTAAATGGCTTTTCATGTAGATGCTGTGGTTAAGTGAAGCTTTAACTATTAAGCAGTGTGTAATGTTAAAAAAACAAAAAACAATAGTAAAATATTCATAATGGCTCAAAAAAGTGTTATTTATTGATGCACTGCATGTGATGTGATGTGATGTGATGTATGTGGTTCTGTGTGGACAAACATGTTGCACGACACTGCTGTGCTACCCACAGAGCGTTTTTGCTGTCCTGGCCTTGTTTCTCATCACTCTCCCTGTTCCATATTCTCTTTACAGCAGCCAGGTCGCAGTTACTTTCCAGTGCTAGGCTGATTTTGCCATCAGTAAAGTTGCAGTTGTTAAAATCTGTTTGTCCGTTGTCAGCCTGGGGAGACGTGACCTCCGTAGCTGATAACTCAACAGGATGCTCAGACTTGTCCAACCTGCCGTCACACACAGATATGAGCAGCGGGGTTGTGCTTTGATTCCTGTGCGTTTTTCTGTTTCCCCACCAGCAGAGTCAATCCCCTGCATGGTTATCTCAGTGAATTGTAGAAGCCTTTTGCTGCTCTCACAGGAAAAAAAAGGACTCCTACAGGTATAGCAGGTGTTTGCACGTGTGTGTCTATGATAAAATGCTGAAGAACAAAATGCTGACAAGCAGGAAGTAAGCCTGTTAAGAGTGTCTCACTGAAACCTGCGTAATCTGAATGCTTGTAGTGTAGTGATTGTGCGCGCAGGTTTGTGTGTGCGAGTGTGTGTGTCGTCCTGTGGCCAAGGAGTCATTCTTCATTCCACCTGTGAATTTTCTGTGTGAACCACCTGTGTTCACCTGGGATTCATTCAGCACACTGATGCTTTTGTTGAGTTTAATGTCAACCAGGGTGGCCCGTACAAGGTCGAAAAGCCCTCTCCCACGACACCTTACTCACATCCACAGTGAATGTTTGTGCATGCATGCACACAAACCTTTTGCTCTTCTTTTCACTTCTAATTGGAGTACCATCGTTTCCCACCAGGATGCAAGTCTAGATTTGTTAGTACCTGGGAAATAGTAGAAGGTATGGCTCTGTGTGTTTACATTATGATTGTGTGTAACTTGATATAACTCATACTGTAGTTGAAATCTAAAATTGTTATCAATAGATTTGTCTACGTGTTCCTTGGCCTTTCCTCCCACATCTTTTCCCTTTAAGTGTGAATAGAGCTCTGGGTCTCACCTGTGTTTCCTTACAATGCTTTGCCTCTATTCCATAAGGGCTGCTGTCCACGGCAAGCTCTTAAAAAAAATAATCTGTTTCACCGCCTTCAAGATACACATCAAATATAAAGCAAGCTTTGTAATAAAGCACTCGCAGCAACTTTGTTAGAATGATTAAGTGTATATGTGATGTGGGCTGTGCTGGTGTGGCACAGTACAATACAGTACAGCAGCTGTTGCTTGCACTCTGTCCTGTTGAATTTGTAATGGTTTTAACCCCCGTCCCTCTTTGGAACATGGTGCACAAAACACTTTTGCTGGCTGTTGTGAGAATGGATGCATGATCGAGCAGGCTCTTAAGTAACAGTAACAGACTGATGGGCCTCCTTTAAACCAGGAGCCATGTGCATGATGTGTCTTGTGTGGTTCCAGTCAAACCACTATGAAATATGATGACTTTACAGCACAGTGGCAAGTAAAGTAGTCATTATTTCTCTGTATGTGTGTGCTTGTGTAAGAGAGAAACTTTCTATCAGTACAGTCTGTTCTGCAAAGTGGATCATCAACAAATTTCCACATCTTCCTATGTTGTGTCTTGGAGTGGCATGCTAGAAAGGTTGCAAACCATGTGCCAATGTTTGTTTATTCATTTGTTTGTAACTGTGTATCCCCTTAATGCAATGGCATCTACTTCTTGTCAAATCATATCATTAAATAAAAATTTGTACCTCTCTGCAGGAATCCCTGGCTCGGAGCTGTATGATATCCAGTGTGCAGCTGCTGGCCCTACCAACCTGCCCAGTGTTTGGTCTGCTGCTTCTTGTTATTGTCTTTGATTTGCCTGTTGTTCTTTTCTCTCTCCTCTTTCCACTCACCCCAACCGGT
>JAUMHL010000014.1:7007433-7038530 GCA_032362345.1 Sandelia bainsii
AACAAGCTAGCGGAGCTAAGAAAACAAAATAATACACAGTTAGCAGGAGTTTTAAAACAAGTGCTTGAGTTATACAAACAATTCGTAATTCAAACCCAACGAGCAGGAGCAGGAGCAGCAAACAATCCGCGTCGGATACAGGACCGGAAGTTTTATTCCAAAAAAAAAGTAAACTACAACTACATGTTTATGAAGTGACACACAGGAACTAAAATAAGTCAAGAAACAACTTTCTGTTTTTAGAAAACACTGCTGTAGTCTAAAGTCCTTTTACTGTTGCAGTGGCAGAGAGCCGTGCAGTGGCCGTTTTGCCCTGTGGTAGAAACTTGTCAAATGTGTTATTCCTCCAGATTCCAAGTGAAGTGAGTGTTGTCTAATTATGACACACTACAGTTAGTGTGTGTCACTCTCCCTAATGATAAGTGACTGGACACAGAGGATAGGCCTTGTTGTACACCTCACATGTTTTATTCATGTAGACTGTACAAGGAAACTGCATTGGGGCAGACAAGCATGTTTTTGCCTAGATCTGAGGAGGAAAGCTTCATTTTGGGGAAGGGGTGGAATGGGAGCAAAGCCATTTCCTCAACTTTAAATATTGCAGCATTTGTTTTTGTTTTTAAAATCATTTAAATATGTCATAGTCCTTGCTCATTTGTTGTTTGGCTTACATAATCTAACTAATTATGGCAGATACGTTGTGTTTGTTGAAAGACAGTTACCCATACTGAGACTTCATGAGTTGGCCTTCAGTATACAGTTTAATATGAAGTTTATGATTATTTATGCACACATCAAACATGCATAGTGTAAACCGGGAAAATTAAATAACTGAAATCTTAAATTTGCAGTTCTTTGATGCACAACATTTTAACTTTGGCTGGATGGTATGATGATGTAGATGCTGAGAAGTGTTAGTGTTACTGCATGTTATTTATTAGTGTTAGGTATTATGTTAAGTTACAGTAATATTTTCCAGTACAGTAAGTGGTTAATTTTAAGTTACTTTTGCTTTACTCTTGCCGCCTATTGTCTAATCTAAATCAACCTGAGCTTAAGGTAGCTATTAACTCACTGTTTCATGCTGTATTGAATGAAGGCTAATGGACTAATGAGCTTTCTGAAAGTTGGGGGATTCCTGTGTTGATAATGCCAGTGCATTCTTCATAAGATATTCAGCTACAAGTTGCTTTAGTTCTCCTTAATACATCTATGCCTGAGCTCCTTCAAGGGTTCTGTTGATGACAGGGATTTCAACTCCAGCTTTTGCTTCTTCCCATTTATCTGTTGCAAAAATCACAACATTGTTTCAGAATGTTTGCAAGTTACAGCATAAAGTAATGGGTAATTCTCCAGACCCAGCTTCAACCTGAGGTCAGAAACCCCTGTGGAAGTATTACCCACAATTACCCAGAAAGTAATTGTACTAAACCAGAACAAGACAACTTTACCTGGCAGATAATAAACAAACATAATAAACAGAGCCAGGATCTATGAAGAGATCTACCCACAGAACCATATCTCTTCCATCAGAGCTAGTTTTGTGTTAGCTATTGTGTAGCTGTACTACAATACACATCTCCTTCTTTCAACCTTGCATACACACTCATCTCTATAGTTGTACTTGTTGTCAATTGTTTCCACTTTTGGTCTTTAAACTGTTGTTCTCATCTTTGAAACCTCCGTGCCTTTAACTTGTATTCACCCCCCTCACCTTAACCTTGCTTTTATGTATCTGTTGTGTTTTTACCACCACTCTTTGAACAAGCAAATGTCAGGTCTGCTAGATTTCTCCCTCTCCTGCAGTGTTAACTCATTAGCCTTCTGATCCTGCACCTTCACTCCTGGATCTCTGGGTGTAAATGGCTGGAAATCCCTCACACATGCTAATTGAAATGTTGTGTGTGTGTGTGTGCGTGTGTGCACATGAATGTGTAGAGCTGTAGACATGGATACAAATTCTCTATCAAACATATCAATGTGGCATATGTGTGACATTAGTTCCTTATGTTGCACAATTGTACTATACTTTTAAATGTGAACATGTCTGATTAGATCTGTTGTCTAACATATAGATGTTTTTTGTTGTCACACAACTTAACATCCCAAATTGCCTTGCCTGTAAGTGATAAATTCACAGATGACTATCAGGTGCCATTTTGTCACCTTGTGAGTCAGCTCTCATCATGTTGCAGGAGGTGAGAAGCTTTCACAGTGTTACAGACACAACAGTTGCAATCGCCTCCCCTAAATACCTCATTCACTGACAGAAAGTGGCGCCCCTGGATGTCTCTGACAGACTGTGACGCCACAGTAGATGATTCACTGATGCTGCATTACCAGTGGCTAGGTCCACTGTGTGTTCTGGAAGGGTCCGTCTGTCATACAAAAGCAGTAAATTAACCATTAACCTGTTTTGCCGTCATCGTGGCTAACGGAGAACAGATGGTGTTGTCAGAAGATCTTTTAGCCGTGATATATTTTTAATGTGCTGTAAGTGCTGAGATTGAGAGGAGTTAATGAAATGCTTGAGGCGGCCACTCGTTTTACAGGTGGGTTTTTGATCCTCGTGGTCCTCCTTACATTTCGACATATCCAGAGGAAGTAATGGTGCCGCCACTGAGTGGTTCCCCATCCTGGTGGAATATAACAGATGTTAACAGCTGTTGCGCACTGGACAGTTCACCGAAGGCATGTTAAATCCCAGAAAATCCTATATGAAGGGCCACTTATTAGATTTTTCCATGGCTTTTGACCACATCACGCTGTCTTCAATAATGAATTGATTAGGATGCTCAGTTGTCATGGAGATCTGTTGGGCTCAGTATCACATATAACCAATTATGTCACTTAATAAATGCGAAAATCATGTGTTGGTTGTTTTGTCACATTTTATATGTTTACCTATAATTTATATATATGTGTGTGTTATGTATGTGGCTATGTGCACAGCTTCCAGGTAGGGGTTCATATAGATGAAAATAACCAGTATAGATTGGCCCCACCCAGTTTGGTTGAAGTATTGCATTTTTTTTTTTTTCTTTTTGACACTGCTGTTGTCATTTAAATATTGAGAAAGCTGCCATTTATCAAGTCAGGCTTCTTTCAGTTGACATTCTTTGTTCCTGAGTGAACCTTAAGCTACTCTTAATAGGTGACTTCTCAGCAAGGATTGTTCTTGGATTTGACAGTTTTATGTGTTTATGTGTATGTTTTATGATTGGTAATTACTGTGATATTAATTAATGTGTCCAATACTAAGGACACAGGTTATTACTTATTTCAGGATGTTGGATAGAGATAAGGGATCCTGTAATGAAGTCCAGTAACCTCAGTATCCTTTCTGACCTGATCCTTTGAGTGTAAACTTCTCTTCTGTTGATCAAACTTAGTTTAGTATTCAGAAACTCAGACTTTGTCTTTAGATTATTTTTACAGATAGAAAGCAGTGGAACACATTTTGTGTGTAAGTGTGACTGATGAAAGTGCAGTGTGGTGCCCTTTAAGAAAAGAGAGACCAAGAGCCTTGACCAGAAATGCGTGTGTGTGTGTGTGTGTGATTCTCTTCTTACCTGTGTGTGCGTCTGTGTGTGTGTGTGTGTGTGTGTGTGTGTGTGTGTGAGAGAGAGAGAGAGAGAGAGCACGAACACAGTTGCACATGTGGTGCTACAGTAGCACATCGTTGAGCATTGAAGAAGCACTTGACATATTCATGCCCATCTGTTGTTTAGAGTCAACACAAGGCGGTGCTCCAGAGAGAAGGGAGGAGGTGTCAGAGCACATCGAGATTGTACTACACTGAAAGTCCAGCAAAGTCATCTCTGTTTATCCGGGTTTCAGACAAGCAGACGAAAACTTTCCAAATAATCCCCCAACATTTTCTGGAGAAACTGTACTTGGCCAGGATTTTTACCAAACCTCTAATATGCCTCCTAACTTCTAATAAAAGCCTTTCAAGCGAAGGTGGATAGCAACTATAAAACTACCAAATGTGCACTGGGTTTTCTGGTCAGCATTTTGATTTCCAAAACCAGGGACGCTAATCCGTTCTCACTCTAAAAAATTCAAATTTTGTGTGAATCTATTGATGTTCGGTGTTTTTTATCTGTTAAGTGCAGTTGTTAATAGTTTTTGCAATACTGAAAAAATACCATCAGTGTACAGGTAGAAAATAAAATATTTTGGTATGACCAATATCCACCTCTCCTTCATTGTCTGTGCATTTCTAATTTGTTTTTTCAATTCCCATTTTCATCTCTACTTGTGGTTTGCCTGCATTGTACTCAGTATAATGTGATTCTGAGTGTGTATGAATGATTGCTGTGTCACATTGGAGTGTGTGAATGAGGGACAAGGTTTGTGCATATTAGTGTTGAGTATCTGTGGATGTTGAGAAGCACTGAATAGCATTTGTGTGTGCAAAGGCAAGACCCACTTATAGTATAATAAGGGAGTTAGATGAAGCTAAGCAGGTTGTCCTGGATAGGACATGGTCAAAATATGGGTCAAGACCAGCTTGTTGCTTAATTTGAACCCTTTTTTTCTGTTGTATGTTGCCTGTGATTCATGTATTAGCCTGTTTGTAGTTGTACATTTTTAAATGCATGTTAGTATGCCCAGTTTTGCATGTGCTCCCCAAACGTTTTCTCTGCTCTTTGTGTCACATGTTTTTTGATATCTCTATGATATGACAAAAATATGTCACAGCTGTACCAGTCTTACATTCTCTGTTCACTAGCTCCGTTGGTTGAACTCCTGTGTCACTGCTTTATTCAGTGAGTTGTGAGTGTCGCTGCTTAATCGGCCCCCGTGGCCAGTGTGTGGTCACAGTCTGACTGACATCTGTAACTACCTTAAATGGTCAATGCATTATATAATATTGTTCCCTTTATTCATGGTAGTGACTGAATAGTTCACAGTTGTATCTGGGCTGCTGATTAGGATAAGTAAAGTATGATACAATTATTACATTTGGATCAGCTCCTGTACCAAACCTAACAACCCTGAGACCTGCTATAATCTGTTAAAAGTATGAAATATGACATTGACAGAGTGTAAATCCTCAAACTGTCTTTTAAAGACACATTCTGTTTTTCTCAAGTTCTAATGCTCACTAGACACAGTATTTATAGTTTTACATTATTTTCTTCCTACTTCCTAGCTGTGTTTATACCGTTGTGTGTTTGCAACTGTTTGACAGAACAAAGCCATCAGTATTTGAATGGCTGTCTGTGCTGTGACCAACACTCAGCGCAGTAATGTTGTTTGTCTTGATTATTCGCTGATGATGCACTTTGCAGCAGAGCAAACCTTTAAAGTTGGCAGTGCCACCATTCCCCTGTTTCCCCTGTCAGATAACTTGCAGTTTGTGGGTCCTGCTATCATATGGCCAGCACTTTGCATGGCAGCTCCGCCATGTGTGAGTGTGTGGGTGAATGAGACGCCTTCTCCTGCTTAACTTGAGAAGCGATATGTAGTAAGTGCAGCGCATTTACCCTTTTGTATCTAGTGAAAGAAGCTCTCCTGTTAATAAGCTCACAGTGGTGTACGGTTGTGCCGCTGTCCATGGTGCTGAACTCCACTAACTAATTTGCATTTGGTCCAATCTACAACGTTCAGTTTTTTTATATTTAATTTTTTTACCTTGTATGCTCCTTGCTTCTTTTTCAGTCTTTTACTTTGTAATTTAGGCCATGTGTGAAGAATGTCAAGACTGTCTTAAAATGCCTTCCAGTGCATTATTTATAGATTTCCAAATTGGAGAGTTTGAGTCTGTAGCTTTGTCATGTTATATTTCCGTCAAAGCATTTCTTTATTCATTTTACAGATATGTTATCCTGTTTCCTAATGCTAATAGCTGATTGTTGTGGAGAGAGAGACAGACAGACAGACAGAAAGACAGAGAGAGCTGTTGCTTTGTCTGATATAGTTGTAATTTGACAAGCCTCTTTTGATTACCTTTGAAATCAGCAGCTCCATGCTTCATTACTCCTCACTGTGCCCATCTGAAGAGACGACCAGTTATCACCACTGTTAATTTCACATACATACACTGTGTTTTATTCCTGCACAGTGGTCTACAGTAAAAGTTAAAGAGTAAGTTGAAGAGTGTAACACATTCTCTACTTTTTCTATCTAGAAGTACTGTAGCCCCAGATTCTCATGATTTGGTAAATATTTTCAGAATTTGGGTGTCTTATAAAAAACACTCTACAGCGTTACAAATGGTCACCATGTACTGCTTTACAGGGTATCCAGAGAGTTAGCACAGTGACTTGAATGTATGTAATACGTGAGAAGCACAAGCTCAGACTATATTTATTAAGTCAAATGCTTCTTCAGTTGCTGTGTAGTTTTAAACTGTGTCTGCTGCTCGTCAGAAAGGTTTCATTACAAACAGCCAGTCCACTTTGCTTTACTTACCAACGTGAAGTACAGTATCTAAAGGCCTGAATGACACTGAGTATTATACATCTCACAGTACAATATGCTTATTTGTGTGGATTTGTGTTATGAGTATATGTCATGTACTGAAGGATGAGTGAGTGATACTTCATGGCTGTTACCCATGAATCACTGCAAGACAAAATGAAGACACAGAGGACTCATGCTTTATTCTCCTCTCGCCAATTCATAGGGCTGTATTTGACTACTCATCTACAGTTTGTCTACAATGCTCATCTGTGTTGTCTCAAGTAATCATAGTTAATCTGTATCAGTACATGGCTAGATGGATCCTAATAAAGAGATACTGTTAAAGCGATGGAGACAGAGTGCACCCTGGGAGAGAACATCATGAGTAGGAGGTATGCAGGCCTCTTGCCTGCAGGTTAAGTGAGGCTCTTGGAGAAGCTGGAGAGCCTCTTTATTCTTTTAATTACAGGTTAGCACAAAGTCTTTGATTATAGACTTTCCTATTGAATTCATGGTGGCTTTAACAATTCTACAGTGTTGCACAGTACATTGCAGGCTAAATTAAGTCCTCATGCTGCACATGGAGAAATTAAAATATTGCATTATGCCTCACAGATGTTTTTGTTTTTTTGATGCTTTGTTGTTGTCGCCCGTGTTTTTAAAATTCTTAAATTAGGTTACGGGGCCAGATAAGCATTGTATTTTAAGATGTCATGGTGTGTGTGGCAAATTCTCCTTCTTCTTCAATAGCTCCACATGTGTTGACTGGAGCAGTCTTGGGTTAGTGCACCCTCGCCGCCTGCCTCCATGAATCCGCTTGTGTGTACTTGCTTGCTCTAATCTTTTTTTCTTTCACATATAAGATCTTATAGGTCAAATTATGTGAAAAGTACATGTAAAATTTTCAGTTGATAAACAAATTTAAGTTAATAAGTAACAAGAATGCAAACTCAGTAATGGTTGCATGAAAAATATAATGTCATCACCTTTATGATGGTAAAACAAAATCTTAAATGAGTGACTACTTCTGCTATTTATTAAATGTTTTTTTGTCCTCCATTTAAACAGATTAGCTATGATTACATCTCAGCTAACATGTTTGAGAGTCCACTGGGGGAAGGGAAATGATGTTGAATGATGTGTTGATTATAGTCAAGGGTAAAGGGGAACATTACTGGGATTATCTCAGAGACAGAAGTACACATGCGTGTGTGTGCCACAGTGGGAAAACCCCAGATTTATACAGATCAGCAAAAGTGTCAGCATCTTCATTCTTTTTTTGTTCTACTTCTCAAAGTTCTACTTTAAAGTAATCTCAAGGATGTCAGCAGTCCCTTTTTAATCTCAAAGAGAATAGAGTTCACTATGAACCATGCTGGACTGTTTAGTTAGGTGCCTCTCAAAGTAGGCAGTTTGTAATTGAGGGAGGTTTATTATAGAAGGCCAGAGGATATTTTAAAACAGATAGGAGAGTTCTGAAAGCCAAGGCTGACTGTAACAGCCCTGATTCTGTCTTGGTGATTTACACCACTGTCTAGTGTAGGTCTTCTAGAGGCTTTTAACACAACAGATTGGGCCTCTGTTGGGGCTGTGTACATGATGAATTACCTGGTGGTTATGAGATAACACATGTCAAAGTGTTGCTGTCACAATGCTTGCACAGCAGTCACACAGTGAAAACAATGGCTCCTTACTCCAAACAGAGAACATGTGATGACAGGGAGGTGTGGCAATATTGCAGCCCGTAGCTGAATTAAAGGCATCAAAGGTGTTTATATATGAAATATACGAGTCAGTGTCAGTGACAGGCAGAAGAGAGATCTGCTAATTATCCAGAATAACTTTGCTCTCCTTCAACTGAGAATGTTAATGCATAAAAACACTGAAAACAAACCTGTATATATTTTGATGTATTATTAAATATTTGATAGATGTGCATTGCTCTCATATGATTTGCCTCCTCACTATAATATCCACTTTGTGTGTGAGTGCCTCTCATATATTAAATATTTTAATCTTTACTCCGACCTCATAAATGTGTATTTTCCTGCATTATGTCTCAGCAACCTCACTTAGAACAACATATTGGAATAATGCAGTTTGCCTCCCAGTGCTTTTAAAATAGCAAAGGGGGGCTGGTGAGTGAGCAGAGTGGTCCAGCCAGAGAATTCACAGTCCTCCCATGATGCTCTAGTCCACTCTCAATGACGGGTTTTTCCTCTGTCCACCTCCAGACACATCACCTTGGAGCACGGAGGGTCATGAATATTCAGCAAAGAGTCCAGTGTTTATTACTATGCGGCAAAGATCAGTGTGTGCCATCTGCATGTGAACACAGTCCAATCTTGCTGTTACTGTACCATCCTTGGCGTGTATTGCATGTGGACACTTGTCTTTGCTGTAGTTTTGTGAAGAATAGAGATAAAGAAAACGAACGGGAGTGTTGACGAGTGACGTAAGGGGAAGACACATGAAGGCATCAGAGAGGAAAAACTTTCCATCTTTTGTGCACTCACTCAGGATCCCCTGCACTTACTGTTTGGCTCTGTTTGTGAGTGGAAATGCCACCCTTTATACACACTAATAGTGCTAAAATAATCACCGTGAATAAGCTGGAAATTAAACATTTGGACAGCTCCAGAGTGAAACAACTTCCCCTCTGCAGCATGCCAAATAAATATTGAGTTTATGAGTTTGTACTCATTCTAATTGGCAGCAGACTTTGACTGTGACACTGTAGAGCAAATCATTTAATTCCAATTTGGTATCGCTCCAACCATTTATTCAACTCTGGAAATGATATAACATACTAGGCCTTATATATTATTTAGCTGTTGTAATTGAATATACCAGTAAGGCAAGCTCTAAAGTCAAACAAACAGTAGCAGCTGTCAAAGGTGCTGTACACTGTGCCTCAGATCAAAATCTGATGTTCTTACAGATACCTCCCTAACACGAGAATATGTGGCTGTGCCAACGGAGTTGTTAAATGAGTTGTTTCCCCAACTCATTTAACATGGGTGACATGTTACTGTATTTAATCAGTTAATGCTGCACTGGCTTGACTTAGTCTGATGATGTCATGCTAACGCTTGTATTGAGTGTCTGTTGTGTTCAACAGCTGAACTCAGCCACTTACTCAATCCAGCCCAAAGGAGAGGACTCATGATAAAATAGTTTTATTGGAAATGCTCTCGCTAGCACATCAAGTGCAGTAGGAGAAAGGAGTAGGTGGGTGGGCTGGGTGCTGCAGGGGTGGGAATCAGACTGAAAGAACGTAGAGTTGGCATTGTTAGTATGGGGGAGGGGGGTGTTCCGCGTGGTTAGAAATGGTAAATTTGTCAACAATACATATTGTACAAGTAGGAGATGAATGTCCTTCATGTGAAGAAGTATCATGTTGGAGAGTGAATGAAAGATGGAGTCGGTGTGGATGGATGCCGTGTGCCGTGTGTCTGCTACTTTGTGTATTTGCTTGTGTACACACATGCATATATGTGGGAGCAGGAGGCGGACCAGTGGGTGCGGACACCAAATGATTCAGCACTTCACGGACAAGATTCATGTTTTATGAGTATGGGCTTCCATAAATTACATGGCCCAGCTTTTCCGCTGCTGCTACTGCAGCACAACTCCGTTCTCTCTTTTCCTTCCTCTCTCTCCCTTTCTTCACTCATTCATTTTTCACTCACACTCTTCACATTTCTCTACTTTTGCTTTCTCTGTTTCGCAGTAAATGTCTTCTCAATTTATTTTGTCAATATAGTTTAAAATGCAGTATGCCCTTATGTAAATGTTATAATAAACCAGTCTGCCTCAGACTTGCCTTAGGATGTTTACTGCTCAACCTACTTGCGGGTTTAAAGTACACTGTGGCAGAGAAACGTGCAAACTTGACTCGGTATGTTTACCTTTGCACCATGTATAGGCTTGTGACAAGCCACTGAACTTCCTGGAGTGTACTTTAGGGAGCATCATGTGTGTTACTTAGCAACTGTGCGCTTGCACTGCAGAGTCTGTTTCAGTTTTCTTAAGGAGCACTTTCTCTCTATCCCTCTGAAAATGCCCATTTGAATGTGCACACAAAGAAGGAGACCAAAACATGTGAAAGAGAGAGCAAAACTGACTTTTCTATGTTGTAGATCAACAGATACGTCAGGGGAGCTGATGTGGAATAGCTTTGTTCAGGGTAGTAGGTTCACCCCGCTCTAATGCATATAGGACCGGTTTTGTGCCCTCACCACTCTGTCATTAACAAGTAGACACTTACAGGAATTAGGAATTACAGGAATTTTAAATTTACAGAGCAGTACACTTTAATTACCCCTGTCTCACAGAATTAAGGATGCTCATGATCAACAAGAACAATTAAGTACAATAGTTTTTAGGAGGGTGCTAGAGCTCTGGCAGACGCTTTCATGGTCACACCGTGTCACCGCTTCATGTGAGTTATAAGATTAGTTGTACTGCCTGTGTACTTTACAGTTTGTTGTGCTCAACCGTGGTGCTCATACAATAGTGTATATATACGCAATGCACATGAATGTAAAGAAGGTCTAATTTCTGAGGAACAAAAATATCAAAATATCAGTTTATTGGGTCAGTCACATTTCCAATTAAATGTATAAAACATCTAATAATCAAATATATTTGACTGGATATATTTTTTTATATATTTTGTTCTTAATGCTTTATTTATAGGTTGTGCATCACTTTGGTCAACTGCCCATTTATGTCTGTTTTGGTCTCCACCAACAGTTAAGGGAAATATCTGGCATTTCAGCTGCTACAGTGTTCCCCACCTATTTACTATCTTTGTCTAGTGTTTGTTGTTTAGGAAATCTTTTTTTTTGCTGAAAATGGCTGCTGTTGATAGAAGTTAATTGAAGAGAGTGAACCAAAATCGTAAAGTTGTGGCTGGAAAACCCAGTAAAGGAGTTCAGAAATGCTTGAAATTTGTAGACAGGAGGGAACTGCTGGGTCAAGTGCTCATTCTGCCCCATCATGAGCACTGCTGTTAATGTTTTAACCTATTCAAGCATGTTTACTGTAAAATAATTTTCTGCATCTACATTTAAATTAGGTTTATTCTTTAAATGATAATAGTCTGTTTTTTGTGATGTTGTTGACATGATAAGTCTGTCTTAAAGTCTGTCTTAAGTCTTAAATTTGATTAAAATGTATTGTGTACATTGTTGAGAGTCAAGTTAACTTAATTTCTTTTCAGTGATTTTACTAATAGTGCACTATAGGAAATTAAATGGTAATTAGAAATTATCAAAGGGTCTTGACTGAGTTTCTTTAACAGTGGTGTAACTGTTGCAAGTTTAGAGTTAAAGCTAGGATAAAATGCCACATTTCAAAGAGGTTCTCACTATATTAAAATCAGTGGACAGGCACTTAAAAGCACTTTTAAAAATGCAGTAAGAACTGCATGAATGGAGGAGGTGGATTACCTGTGGTTTTGTACTACTTAGTTCTTCCATTGTAAAGGCAGAGAAGGTGGAAAAATCAACAGCATGTTGAAAAGGAGCAATGGAGGCAGAATCTGAATAGAGGGTAGAAATACCGGGTCTTACATTCCTAATTTAGCAATTTTTTTCACAAATTTAGGCTGAATTTCTCTATTACACATTCTAAGTTTTCTTTCAGATTTTCATTCAGCCCTCTGACAAGTTTTTTTCTTTCTTCTTGTACATACAATTTGGAACAGAGATGTATTTACCAGACACCACTTTAGTTTTCAGTGGAGCTATGTTCTCAAATGTCGTTCCCAATAACATGAATAAAATTTGCCATATCATAAAAAGCTGCCAATAATGATTATTTTTTATCAAGTAATCTACTGATAATTTTTTTTACTGATAATTTTTTTGATTACTTTATTGATTATTTTTTATATAGTTTATCCAATTTAATACATATCAATACATAAGATCTATATTGTATGCCAATCAAACATTAAATCTATAATTTAAGGAACCATTTCAATGTTGAACTTTATGATTGGGCTTTGGGCTCTGACTATCACCAAAACACAGATTAGCTATACTCTGTAGTGTCCCTGAACGTACCAAACACACGGTGATGAGAGGCTGCTATCTGCTAAGGTTAATACTAACATGGCTACTGTTGACTGTGATCAGAAATGCCCTCATATTACTTATTTGCAAAAGGTTGCTTACACCAACAGTGCAATGTTAATAATAATAATAATAATAATAATAATAACAGTATGTCGTTTAGTGTTATAGCCCTATATGCATATAAACAACTGGAAAATTTGCTAGAAAGCAGTGTTAGTCTGCTCTAGGGAGTCTTCTATTGAGTTCTTGTCTGAAATACAAGAGATAAGAATACCACGACTACTCTCAGGCACTGATACCAACCAACAATTAGACAAAACTCACTATAATAAATGTAGTGTTGCCTCATCATTGTGAGGTCGGAGAGCCTAATCATTTGTTGCGTGATGATTGTGCACAGCAGTTGTGCTGCTGTGGTAACGTTAGGCTATACCCAGCTATACTCGCTATATCTGGCTTTAACGATAACATTATGCTCTACGTATTTGTACATGTTATATATAACAGTTGGATTTTTTTCCTTGACAAAACCAGTGTATTTCTGTTAGCCTGTGGAGAGACAAGACTCTGACCTCTCTCTATGGCGAATGAGTTAGACCAATCCAGTTCAAGCTTATCGATAGGAGAGGAGTACATTTCCTTGAGCAGAAATTGACCAGTTGTCTGGGGGGACTAATGGAGAGGGCAAAGTGGTGTGTGTGTGTGTGTGTGTGTGTTTGTGTGTGGTAATGACCCTGCATGTGTGTGTCCTCTTTTATGAGAGCAGACACGTGTGCACGGGTACTTCACAAGCATTTTCCGTATCCTGGGAGTTCCTCTTTATTTGAAAGGGCTATTTTTAGAGCGAGTGTGTCAAAAGGTCAGCTCATCTATTGGCTGGAAAAATGCATAACAGTTTAACAGAAGACATGCATCCTCTGGGAAATGGACACGGTTTTGTTGTAGTCACCTGCTAACCACTGCATTATGGCAAGTCACAGAGCTCAAAAAGCTTTTTTTAAAGTAGTATAAATGCACAATGTTTCCTTTAAAGTATTATGTTAACCAAAAAACAAACAAACTCTAAGCTAATGGTCAGTAGCAGTAGTCATATGAGTTCAGTGATGTGTCAAGTCATAACATCATCATCAACATCAACTCTACTTCTCTCTCCTGCCAAAACCTCAATCTTATATATCCTGAGGCCCACAATAAAACATGTCTCCTCCTCTTCGTCCTCCTCCGCCTCCTCTGTAAGTAGGCGTGATGGAGGAGGCGAGTGAGCTTCAGCAGTACAGTGAAGGCCAACATCGATGTCCACATTGCAGGATTTGTCCTGCCAATTTTTGGGCTTTAAAATGAAGATGACCCCTACAGTCTGCTTCACGTGGAAAGAATATTACAATCTTAAAGCTCTTTTACATAACTTTAAGTTCTTTTACTTACATTTCAGATGGTTTTAACATACCCTCCCCCTTTGTGAGGCCCAGTCATAAAGGCCTGGGTTCTGGCATCTCAGTTACACACCAGCTAATTATAGTCCACTGTAATTACAAATGTGTCATTTCTCATTAGGCCCTAACAGCAGACATGCAAATGAAACACTCTATTTGACAAAGGCTTTTTTATCTTTTCCTTTACTCTTATATTTCACAGTTTGACACAGAGTAAAAAACAGCTTAAAGGTACTCATCCCTTTATTTTCATAAAGCCTTCATTTTTATCACTTGTTATTAAATTATTTGCATATATGTTAATTGTGCCCTTGAAGCATAAATAGCAGGATGTTTAGGCTTTGACTAAGTCCTCACACTAGTTTTCTGCATTACCTGCTTTTTGTGTCTGCTTTCTTTGTCTTAAAACCTGCTGACATGCACATTGATTCCTTAACCTTTGGTACTTGGCCAAGTGAAGAATCAATATCTTTATGAGGCCTTCTATATTTATGTAAATACAGATATATGTATTATTATATTACAGATAGTAATCAGTGATTTTTTTTCAGCCAGTTAGAGATTCAGTTATAGAGTGGGAAATACTATTGTATGCTTTTTACATTAAGTCAAGAACACATGAATGCCTCTGATCATGTTTGCCTTGATGCTGACTGCTCAGTCAGTTTGTGTTCATTATGATCCTACAGCACTGCACCAGTGACTGGTACTGCAAACGATGTCTTCACATTCATGCGCCATTATGAATTTATGGGCAAAATACATAGATATTAAAGAGAAATTAAATAGGTGTTTTACAAAACCCAGAAACCCACAATCAATCACTTCCACTTCCATGTTGTCAGAGTCTTTATGGGTTAAATTTGATAAAGTGAGCGTTGGGTTTGTTATTATTTTGACACACTCATCCACACACAGTATCTGTGATGTAGCCTGTTTTGACCACTTGAGGGCATCTTGGTTGTCTTAAGGAAAAAAAAGATTTGTTACTTGTAAATAGCTCCACTTTCAGTTCAGTTTAGTGCTTTAGCTGCTGGTTGTCATCTGCAATGGGAGATGTAAAACTAAATATAGCATTCAGGACAAAGTACCAACCTGACAGGCTGTTCATTTCCCAGAGATCTGCTATATTTTCATTCAACTTTTCCTCCTATATGTTGCACCATTGTCATTTGAACTTGATGAAACTCCATTTAGTGGGATAAACTTTGTTTTTTTTCTCCTTTTGTTGGTGGTTTTTTTTTCTTCTTCTAGTATAGCTGCCATCTATGTTTGAGAAAAAAAACTTTGAAGTAGAGACAGAGAATGTCTTTTATGTGCAGTGCCTCTCCTTGATCAACTGTAATCCTGCAGCATCCGGCTGAGCTCTGCACTGCTCTCTAGTGGCTATAAAGGAATAAAGCACCATATGAGAGTCAAATCATCCCAGCAGGATCTGTTTTAATACAACACAGAACAGGTTGGTAAAACTTCAGAGGTGCACAGTGTGAACTTGACATGATACACACAGTACAGTATGATTGCTGAAGCTGGTGTTTTTTTTTAGTTTTTTTTTTTTTACAACATTTAAGTAATTTTATACCATCTGCAGTTATTCATTTGCCATTTTGAAGAAAGATCTTATTATATACACCTAACCCTTCACGTACCAATGAAACTACACAACAATCAAATAATTTTGTGTTTATCTAAAAGCAGCACAATCAAATGATTTTGTGTTTACCAGACATTATCGTTTACACTGTGAGCATCACGATCAACAAATCACTTACTTTTTTCTGTATTATTGGTGAAACAAGGTCCACATATGTCTGATTAGTTGTCATAGTGCTTTTGGGGAGACAACTTTTACAGCTGGTGAATTGTGTTTTCATGATTTGTGATTATTGCTG
Source organism: Sandelia bainsii (assembly GCA_032362345.1). Taxonomy (NCBI): domain Eukaryota; kingdom Metazoa; phylum Chordata; class Actinopteri; order Anabantiformes; family Anabantidae; genus Sandelia; species Sandelia bainsii. The sequence goes on from JAUMHL010000014.1 coordinate 7,023,259, forward strand.
ATACATTTGTTTACCACTAAAAAACTAAGTCGGTTTAGTTCATTTTACTCACTGAACTGTTATTCAAAATGTAAATTTTACTTCTTATTTGTTTCCGATAGGTAGTAAAATGTTTGTTTTCCCTCAAGAGTCCGTTATCACTTTGTACTATTAACATAAGCATACATCTATTTGCATGGTACAAGTCATACCTACCTCAAAATACAGTAGAATCAGTCTTATCTTAACAGCCCCTCAAACATATATGTTTTTCAGTTGGTACTGTAAGATTTTAAAGAGAATGCGAGCTGTGTCTTACATAACTTGGCTGACTCATTTGCTCACACTGGTTTCTAGACAAATGTTGATAATTTGTAAAGAGCTAATGAGCAACACAAGGGTATTTTCTCAGCTGGTGAACAAATCTCCACTGGGTCTTTTAAGAGGTGTGCACTCAAATATGGGTGTGTGTGCACTTTTTGTGTTGGCGCGCAGATCTGTGCACCTGTTGTCCAAAGTCATAAGAAGCAACTTAAACTAAAGCATGATCATGCTATATCATGTATAATAAAACATTGTCTAAAATGCATTGTGTGTAAAAAAACAAAACATTTCAGCACAGCAGCAAGAGTGATCGCTATAACATTACATGCAATGCATATTCAATGTGCTAAACATAAAATGGAAAAAGTAAACATTAAACAGTTATAATGTAAGACGATACTAAATGAATGTTGTTATCATTGTGTGTATTTTGGGAGGAGCTGAACTTAATCTTGTATGCTATTTTTCACAACAGGGAGCACAGACTAATGGTAACATCCCTGCGGTACACCCCTGATAAGACTGAGTGGATCGAGGGACACGTGAAGTAACTGATGTATTCAGAGCTGTGGTAACATTTGATCTCTGACAGTGTTAATGGGTGTCTGAGTGTGCGAGTGTGTGGTAATGTCTGCCGGTTAATGACTACTGTCATATTAAAGTATTAACCCCCGTCACTTCAGAGTAATCACTGCACTCCTTGCCCCTCTGTCACCTCCATTAGCTCACAGTCAAACGCTCACACGTATGCACATTATTTTTGTAGTGGCAGTGTATTAGTTTATTTTCAGGGACAAGAGGGTCATAGTGGCTAAAGTGCTACCCTGGCTAATGGTGACCATCTTAACTTTGCCCATTACAGACATCATTATCTTTTCATTGTCTCTGGGGAAAATTATTGCTGTTCTCAATCAGAGGTGGCTAAGATCCCATTCAGACATTGCCTCATTGGAGATCAATGGTGCATATCATATGAACGCACCTTAATAGACCACTAGGAAGGAAACATTAAAACTGCAGCAATATGAAACGCACGTATTAGACAAAATATTTCATGGAGCTGTAATGCAAAGGACAAACTAGTGTGTATATAGTTAATGTTTTCTCAGTACAGTAGTTTTTGGTTGTAAAGCTCCGTGAAGTGTTGACGCTGAATCAACAATTGTGTCTTCCTGTAATGTGAAAAATGCTAAACTGCTCATATAAATTTTAAAAAGTACTTGTTTGCAGTTACTTTTATCTCTCCAACAATATCTTTGTCCAAACCTGAACTATGTGTTATTGTAGTTATGCTTGAATTCATAAATGGAGCTTAAATTGACATGATCACACTCAATTACCATTCTATTAAAATTCCTCCATCAGAAAATCATTAATTTTATTGTTCAAACCTATACACTCAAATTAATTGGAAGTGCGCACTTTGTGTTTGCTTCTGTTCATGCACCACTAAAGATCGATCACAAAAAGCATGCACATACTCTTCGACCCTGATGATTGTATCAAAATGATCAATGCTACGTGTATATAATTAGGAAATAGTGAGTTGAGATGAAAATCACCTCTCAATACCTCTATACCTCACTAAAAAAGAAACGGTATATTGTTTGTTTAAACCACAAAAAAGTGTAAAATGCAAACTTGCTGTTTTACCTGTGTTGGGTGCTGGACTTTCTTGGCTGACAGACTTAACTTCATCCCTGCCGTAACTCCCTGTACATATACAGTAGATGAGCGAGTCAGAAATCTTCACATTTAGCTCTCAATGTGTTTCAAAATGTTGAAGGTTTGCACTTGAATTATTATTATTTATTTTTTTTTAAGTCTGGCTATGGTTTCATTTTTGAGAGAAGTAGGAGACTCCAAATCTTTCACTTCTTTCATCAAATTTCATGTGGGATTGTGGGAAAGACCTGCTAGTGCTAATGTGGATCCAGCATATTGTAGTTTGACTGTAGTGTGTGAGAGCTGTCAGTAGTGTTAATTTTTCAGAAGCAGCAGAAGGATTCTGATGGACTTGTTGGCTTCTTACACTTACATTCATATCAGGTGTCATCTGTGGGCTGCAACTTGACAAGGAGCCAGCTTAAAAAAAAGAGAGACACTGAGCACACCTGAAGGACAGTGGCTGCTCTGTTTTTGTAAATGATGAGAGATGGAATATAGAAAATCCCTCTTGTTATAAACTTTACTTTCTATAAAACTTTACTTCTTTCTTACTTCTATTTTACTTTTAAACTGTACTATTTAGAGGTGGGTTTGAAATGTTGTAAATATAATCAAAATAAGATCCTTTTGCAGTCATTAGTTCATTTAGTAACCAGATTTTGTCCATATCACAGCAGTTGGACCTTGACCTGTCCTGAGATCATCCTCATCACTGTTCTATTAAAACGTTTCAGCCTTCACCTGCATCAGAAAACTGTCAACATGTATGTGCCCACCTATACACTCCATGCAATTCAAAGTGGCCGAACACATTATCTTTGCTTATCTTCACATGCAGGCACCAACACATTTACTCACAGGGAAGCAAACAATAAAGCATTCCCACACACACTTACACACTTATAACACAGTTGGTGCCAGCCCTCAGCTCTGGAAGCAGGCCTTGCCAGAGGGGTTTAGACTAATTGATATTCTCCCACACTGCCCAGGGCTTCTCCAAGGAACCTCACTCTGCAGTTCTGATGACAGAGCACATCTCATCACTGCTGCAGACTTAAAATAGGATCAAAAGATGGAGCAGTATGTGTGTGATAGAGAGAAACACTGAAAGAGAGAGCGAGAGAGGGGAACAGTGAGGATGTGTGGGACCAGTAAGCGGACTGCTCAGTGAATTGTGACAGTGTTTTGCCTCTGCGCGTCTGGATTTTGGCCCTACTTTGTGATCTCTGTCTTCTTGCTCACATTAGTGTCCTTAAACATCCTCGTTTTGTAAATTATGCATTGTTTAGCTGAATTGTTATTTACTTACTGTTGGCTATTATTCTGTAATTATCCAATCACTGCTGGTAAGGGGCCTCAGGGTTGTGTTCTCACTAGTGTTTTGCACAATTGTTCTTCCATTTGCTGCAATCTGGTTTTCTTGTACAAGTGTACAAAAGTTAGGGTACATGCAAACAGGCCCTCAGCCACATACTATTTACTGTGTATATATTTTACCAACTGACCTTTATTTTTAAAGTTATAGTTGGCAAGAATAGCTAATTAGGGTGCTCCATTATAGTCTCATCACTATGGAAATAATTCCTCCCCCACAGGTTCATTGTCCAACTCCCCTTCTCAGATTAGTTCACCTGCAGGGGTGCAGTCCATGCAAGCCGTTTGATTTAGTTTTTTGTATGTGGAATTCAGCAACATAAGTGTTAACTGTGTTTTTTTGTTTTGTTTTGTTTTTTACTCTGGGGTAAGCAATTTATGAGTTGAGTTCACAGTTTGCAGCCACCGTGTTTCATTAATGTCTCTGTTGGAGAGCTCCACACTTCAGGCCCAGGCTAATCTCATCCCACGGGTGAAGGGCAGCACTCCATCATGCTCATGAAAGAGACACATATTGTAATGTGGCTATATGTATTCTCTGTTGCCACACCTAGCCGCGATTATGTGCTATACATTTAAATGATTTTATGACACTGTGCATGAAATGATAAACCAGCTATTTAGAGACGAGTGAGCAGAGACTCTAAGCTCCTCTGCTCTGGACTAAATCTCTCCAGGATTGTTTTCTAACCTTTTGAAATATATTATTCATTGCCACAGAGTGATTTTATTGGCAATAAAGCAACACTTGAACTAGCATGCTGTCAAACAAATTCAGCAAATAGCCAGAAGAAACCCTCAGAAATGAGAAGCATTTCACATCATGTCACATTGGCTGTATCGGAAATCATTGAGTTATTTACTATTCATGAACCTCAGTAAGGAACCAATTTATTAGGTACAGCTGTACGGTTTAAAATACTTCAATACAACTGATTATCAAATGAATGTTCATGTTTTTGACAATGTTTTATAAATTATGTTAAATGAAATATTGTTTTTTAGCACTGAGGTCTTAGTTAGTGGTTGCTGTACTAGATTGACTCATAATCAGGTGTTTCTAGGATCCCGCCCCCCTCACGTGTGTAAAATTAGAAACACCAGAATCTAATGCAGGCCCAACCCCAACTGTTAGCCATGACCTCAATAATAAATAGATAATTGCTTTCAGATATTCTCTCCCTTTGAGGCCTTTAAATCACATCTTATCCCAATTTGTTTCCTGTTAAGTCACCAAAGTTGTGTGATGTTTACACTGAAGGAAACACTCAAACCCGACACTCAACAACTGCCACAAATGTTTTAGATTTTATTGTGCATCACATTTCCGCAAAAACCCAGCTTGTCAGAATTGGTATGTTTGGAAACATTATTGTATTAAAAGACACTCTATTAATATACTTCTGTAGTGACTTGTCTATAGATATTTACATTATTTAAAGGGAAACTGGCAACTACATACAACATAATGATTATACAGTAGGTGAGCAATTGTTGATATACATAGCCTGTGGGCATGTCTCAGAAAATTGCAACACATATTTTATTTATGACTCAGAACATGAATCTTATAGACGTCAATCCTCCAGGCCCTCACCGTGCACTCTTTGATTTGTGACCACTTAACAAAAACTCTCCTCTTTCATTGTCCCTTAACGTGGACTCGTCTGTCTTAGCTCGCTGATTAGCTCAGAGTAGTAGACTTATCAAAACAAATCAGACATGTACACATACAATTTGGGTTACTCACAGTCCATAAGTGGCCTCTAAGCTTTTATTGCTTGAGTAGATGGACATAAACCCTAGCTATGCAAAAATCACTCATCTCAAATGAAATTAAATCTCTGTCTTTGACAATGCAGTGCAATTTGATTCTTGTAAGTTATGCTTGGGCCTAAGAATTGCTGAGTCCCACTGACTGTTTTTCCAGTCAGGATGGGTGATAAAAGAGCATGTCCCTGAAGCAAAGTAATAACAATAATCAAATGGCTTGTTTATCCTAATTCCACTGGATGACATTTGCTTTGCCTCTGCATCAGGGCATCTAACTAAAAGGAATGTAACTTCCTCAGAGGAGATGTGATTAAAATGTTCTGACCTAATGAGGCGCAGGCTTTACAAGTCTGCTTCAGATTCTGCTTTGCCAAATATTTTGGGTGTCAGTGTTGCTTTGGTGTTATGATGTCTGGTATTCTGTATCTATTGATTAATAGATGAGTATAAGCTAATATCCACATATATAAATGTGTGTTTTCAGCAAGTTCTGGCAAATTACATCCTAAGGCAACATTTAGTGCTGTTTTGTTTGCGGTCAATCACAGACAAAGTGTCCAATTGTGTTAAGCTAACTGCCCTCCTCTGTGACCCGACTTTTTAATTAATGTGAACAGCTTGTGCCAGACTGTCAGTTCACCTTAACTATGTTACATCCTAGAAGGGCCAGTATAAATGGGGCATTAGGTGTTGGCTTATAGGGCTTTGGAATGGGACTGACATGGACGCCCACACATTCACACGCAGGAGGAAAAAAATTGTAGGTATGTTTGTCTTAGTTTTGCTTTCTGAACGATAATTGCATGTAAGATCTGCACGCTCAAATTTTTGAAACAGAACGATTATGTACAATAGGTAAGCAAAGTAGAAATCCTCTGTGACAGTGGGCTTTTGTTGAGCTGACAGTGTCGGCTGCTGGTTGGATCGTTAACTGCAGTGCCCCCTACTGCACCGCGGAGCAGGAGGCTTCTAAACAGCCAGGGGACGTGCAGTCTGCATACATCTACTGCATGAACTCGACTGAGCGGATATCTGATTTAACATGATGAGGACCGTAAAAAGCATGCATGCATGCACCAATGCATGCGAAGTCGAAGAGACATTATTAAGATGTTCTCTGTGCATTTTAAATCTATAGACAGTATTTATTCAGCTTCTACGCAGGGTCAAAGCTGTAATACATAATCTCTGTACACTGTTCAGCCTTTAAATCACATAAATGATGTTGGACACGGATGAAAACATATAGATATGCATCTGTCAGCTCCTCGTATTCTATATTCTGACATCCGCCCAGCTGAATATCAACAGGTGCGTCTGTCGTGCAGGACAATACAATACAACACTCCAGTCCCCTGTGAGTCCAAATGTTTAATTACAACTACAAACAGCAGATGGCTCTCTTGAGTTTTAATTTCTTTGCCTGTGATTGAGCCTTAGATTGTATTCACCCCAAAACAAAGGGAAGAACCAAGTCTTTTTGTTTCCTCACAGAGGCTTTTATTGTGTGTGAACAAACACGTCCAATTCAGCATCTAAAGTGGTCAGCAAGGTGTTGGGTGGGATGGAGCAATAAGTGGCTCCCAAGTGGCATGTGACTCACACAGGTCACCCTGCAGTTTGCGGTGGATGTTCAAGTAAAGGTTATGATGTCCGACTGAAGGAAACATTTTCCTCCATGACTGTGCTGTGCCGAAATTAGCGACGCTGTCCGTGGTTCTGAAATCATCCAAGCAAACGCAGCGCGCTGGCTGAAGGACTCGCAATTTAAACGACATGAATGTTCTTCTTTGGCGCACAATTAGTCTCTCGAAACGGAGCATACAGTTACAGTAATATTCTGCGATTTATTTCAATTACTTGTGTGTAATAGTGAGGTGAAAATACAGTTACACGAATGCAGATTTAGTTGTATCATTACTGTAGATGGTTCCCTGTAATTGAGCTGTCTGGTTTTAAAGTAGCTGGAGTGTAGAACCCAAACTGGTGATTTTAAGGATACGTTTGTTACCATCGAATGGCAGCATTCAGACCGGCTGCTCATTCCCCTTCAAGCAGGGGCTTGGCGGTCGAGGGGGAGGGGGCGGGAGGTGTATCCTCTTCTCTCACTAACGAGTGGTTCGGACTTGTTGATGGGAAGGATTTGTTGATCTGGGGTATATAGACTGAAGCGACTGACCACCACTTCCTATGGCTTTTTTCTTTGAGCGTGGGAAAAGAAACTGCTCTTTAACCAGTGGCGGTACTTTCTTCATCCCCTTTTACGCACGGATCGCCATACTCTCCTCTCCCATTCAGGGGGCTCTATTGGAAAATTCACCGGCTCGAATTGTGTGCTGATCATCGTGGGGTTGAAGTTTTTGTATGCAGCTTGTCAAACAGCTTGTCAAACAACGCAGACGTCATCTCCACAGGACTCAGATTAGCTTTGCATATGTCCCCCCCCGGCTCCTATCGATCCTCACCGCCTGTGTTGAGATTGTGGAATACACTGAAAAAATATGCTTTGAGAACATTATTCGTTGTTTAGTTGGAATATAACTTTACATTAATTTATTCTGCTGCATCAATTTATAACTGCACGGCTGTGTTTTATTTTTTTTCGTCTCCAAATGTGTGGCTGTTGATCAGTAATCGCAGGGTCCCTGTCGGGGATTGCCTCTTGCAAACTTGGAGTTCGTTTCGCCCGAGCTGCTGAGTTTTCACTCGGGGTGGTGATCTTCGTAGGAGGTGCATGTATTTGCTTGACTGCTGGCGGCGCACATGCACAGGCGTCTCCACCGCTTCCCAAACAGCGACTTCTGATAAAGCAGCGTTGTCTGGCAGGAGGACGAGAAAACGGCGGGTGAAATGAGAAAAGAGTGAGTGTGAATCTGCTGCGAGAACGCTGCAGCCGATGCTGGACATTGAAGGAGGCGATGCTGCTGACCACGTTACAGACAATGACCAAAAACATCCCCGCGCAGGTATGAATAATCGTCAGAAATCTCGGTACGCGTGAGTTTGGCGTCGTCGGGACTATGGTTATTGGTGCATGTATGGAATTACGCATGAACTGAGCTTATTTTTCCATCATGTCCAACACATTTTCGACTGATGGTGACAGCTGTTTTAATATCTCAACTGTCATGTAGTGTTTGGAAATAAAAGAAAGGCAGCTAAAAATATATTTGACATTTGACATCACGGAACGGACCACTTAATCGCCACCATGGGACTGTGACCCGGGCTGCGAGCTCTGAGAAGCGGCTGTTTGTGTAGTCTGTGCTCCGTGTGCAGACTGGACTGAGCAGTTGTGACATTTTGAGCCATGGCTGCTGCTATTGCGAGTGGGCTGATCAGACAGAAGAGACAGGCACGGGAGCAGCATTTAGACCGGCCCTCGACCAACCGGCGGAGAAAGAGCCCCAACAAGAACAAGGGGCTCTGCAATGGGAACCTGGTCGACATCTTCTCTAAAGTGCGCATCTTCGGTCTCAGGAAGCGGAGACTACGGAGACAAGGTCTGGGAACTTAAATGTGCAAGGTGCCTCATTTGTAGGCGTATATTGTAACTGTGGGCATTCAGAGCAAACATGTGCATACATCCAGGTACTGGATAATAGCTTAATTAGGCCTTCAACTAATCCTAATCACGTTGCTATATGTTTAAGGTAGACCAGGTAATAATGAAATTAATGCCACTTTTTATTACACATTTATTACCGATTACATAAACTTGCCAGATTGCACATCCCTGCGTAACACATTAAATTGAGAGGGAGACAGCATTCTGTTTTGCACAGTGTGTTTGCCAGTTGGTTGAGGGAAAAACAAACCAGTCTCTGATTTACATGCAATTCCAGGTAGCTGACAGGCTCCTGACGAGTTGTACCAAATGGTTTAGACAGGTTTACCGAGCTGTCACCTTAGAGATTCTGAAGAGGGTCTGATCGTTATGAAGCACTTACACGATTTTTACTGAACTGCTTACTATACAAGCCAGAAATTTGACTCATTTATATGCAAGTAAAAAGGTCAGTCTTTCCCGCGGAATGGAGGTTACGCCTTTCAAACCTAATATTTCTCACATCATTTTACGAATTTTGGCCCAGTGGCCTCTTATTGCTCGGGCTGGTATTCGCTCCACTTATGGAAATGTCATGAACATCTTTTGCTCTAATGTGGCAACCTGGGATTGTTAAAGAGCACTGTCAACAATTATTTCACTGCTGGAATCAGTGCCTACTGCCAGGATTATTTTTCTTTCAAAAATGAATTAGAATAATTAATTTAGGAGATAGATTGCTCTAATTTTGGTACCACTTGTTAGTGAATGATGGAGGTGGCTGTATGTTCTTAGGGGAATCATCAGTTATCAAACCTGTTGCACCAAGATTATGTTTAAATCCAATGGATTAAACAAATTTATAATGTTACAGTAACTTCAGATTACAAACAGCATTTGCTTTAATCAAGCACGCAGTGTTTCATGAAGACTTTTTTTGATAGCCGAGATGAGTATTTCTCATGCTCTGTCTTGTCTTATTGGAACTGAACAACACGATGAAATGTCCCCTTCACCAGCTCTTAGCGATTACATGGATTAAAATGGCTTTGGTGTAACAGGATCTATATAATAGCACATAGAGGACACATCTGGACATGGGTCAGGTTATAATCGGCTGTCCTTCAGACTGCTGTGTCTGCTTCTGCTCACTGTGTACATGTGCTAAGCTCTGGGTGTCTAGATGTCGCACTGTTTGTGTGTCTAACTGTCCATCGTTCTCTGCCACCTCTGTATTGGCTTGTGGTGTATCTATCTTTTCATTTAAAATCATCAGTAGAGGCCTGAATCCCCCACAGATTAGAGATGCGGACAGATGATGTTATCATTTGGTTGGGGAATTAAGGTCTGGCCACACTACGTAGAAAAAAACCATACAATATGGCAGTATGCTGGCATTTTTAGTGTGGTGTGTACTTTAGTATGACATGGATTCAAAAGTGTGTGATCTTGCACAAGTAAACCTGGGAGCCAGACACTGGACGCCACGTTAATCTGCGCTTGCAATCCCGAAATGACTTGACATCACACCTACAGTACCTTGGCCATTTCATAGAGCAACTTGGAATCTCCTTGAACATATGAATAGTGATGATAACACATGGTAGCAGTGACAGCAGAAGTGTTGGTGTAGTGAGTCATGAGGCTTCAAAAAGCATGACCCTGCCTGGAAGCTGAGAAACACTTCCACTAAAATGAAAGTAAATGAAAGTAAAATGAGAGGAAAGCTGTTTTTAAATGTGTATATTGTTCCAATTTTTTGAAGCTTTAATTTTGTGTTATTTGTGATTAAAGGCCTAAAGGGAATATAATTCATTAATGCCAGCCTCATATCACAATTAGGAAAATCTTTACCAAGTGGTATCAGACTTTGCTGTCAGGGGGCTGCTTGGGAAACACTCCATAATATACCACTGTTTCTCTCCTCACCCCTTCACACCACTCTCACACGCTTTCCCTGTCTTTCTTTTTTTCTTATTTACTGTATTATCAAGAACACACAGCTTAAGAAGACTAATGGCTTGTTTGGTGTGCTTAATTTAATATTGTACCCCAGAAGGATGTTTCTTTGGTGAGGGGATAAAGCTGAATGCACCACTGATCATAAGTGTTGTGGTAACACAGTTGGACAGCCACAGTTGTCTCCATTTCCCAGGTGAATACGGCTTCCCTCTGTCAACTGAGCCTCCAGAGAACACAAGCGGCTTTCTCACTGTCCAGACTATGATTATATATTAAAGTCACATTCAGATCCCCGCTGAGGTCTGTCAGGATGAGGGAGTAGAGGTGTCTGAAATGTGCTCTAACACCACTGTTCCCTTTAGCTTTGAGTATTGATCTTGCACGCAGCAGTATAGATTCTTATGAGCTATACTCATTGGCACTAACACATATTGAGCGTCTTGGGTCGAAGCATTTTGGTTAAATTCAAAGTAAATGCTACCATAACAATCGTCAGTCAATACTAATGATGCCCATCTTCATTTTATCTAATTTTGTTTAGTGTTCTTTTTATACAAGGATATTTTATAAAAGTGCATTCGCAGACCTACTTTAGATAAACACAAGTAAAAACAAGAAAAGGTGTTCATTAGAATGCACAGATGTGGTTTCCTGTCCCCATCCAGCACCTTAGGGAATATGCTGAGAACACGTTGTGTTTTCTCTGTCATATCAGCTCTAATTTTAAATCATCCATGCATTTTGATAGCAAATGCAGAACCAGTGATCACACTGATGTTTTTTAAGGGATTAGAGGTGACTTGTAAATCCTATTACATTCAAACTCAGTAAGTGAGCTGGGGGCACATGGCGCTTGGGATCACATATAATCTCACTGCTCTGGCTTTAATTATCCCACTAGATTAGATTCATCATTTGATCATGTTACATAGATCAGACTATTAGATTATCTTACACGATCTAGAAACCTATTTGAGATGAACGCTTAGCTGCATCGTGGCTGTTTATTCAAGAGTATGTTGGCGAGACACAGCAGTGCATCATCAGTCAGCTTTCACAGCTGTCTGTATTGGATGAGTTATTGTTGCGGTGTCAGAAATGTTGATGTAAGAGGAATGGGAAAAGTGGTGTGAGTACCACCACTTTCTTTTGCTTGATCAACTTTTTTCCATGACGACTAAAGCAGTATAGAGGGGGTTTTCCTTTCTAGGCTGGAAAAGCCCTTCTCCTTTTCCAGAAACATCCAAAGTGGGTCAGGCAGGGCAGGGTTCACAGCTACTGCTGCAGCTGTGCCCTTGTGTGTGTGTGTGTGTGTGTGTTGTTCTATTTGCCCCTTGTTTGCTTGCACTGTGCTGAACATGTGTCTCAGTACACGGACACAGGGATGACACAACAGAAAATAAAAACAGAAAGGGAATGAAGGAGTTAAAGAGAAGCTACTTTAAAAAAAAAAAAAGCAAATAAATCAAAACCTTTCTGACTGTTTTTGCAGAGAGGACGTCTGCGGCAGAACAACATGATTTTAGATCTTATGGTTCTGATGCTTGTTGTTTTCCAAGGAAACCCCCTACTGCTGCCAAACCACAACTCACTCTGTTTCCCTAGAAACGAAGAAGTAGAAACTTACAGTGCTTCTGTTGTCAAAACTAATATCAGCGTGACTGGGGAAGTCCGACTGCTGTAGAGGCTGGCTACTTCATTGGTGATAAATAGCATGGTTGTTTCACCAATTTGGTCTGTGATGAAGGGAGTAATGTAAATAATTTAATTAATCCACTGGCAATGAGTAACTTTCTTCTTCAACTTAAATTACATCAATGTATTGCCAGACTTGTAAGAATTACAAAAGCCCATTTTAATATTATAATGTATGAATTAATGTATTAGCATACGTGAATGTCTGATGTTAAGCTGTGTGTCAGTCAGAAATAATACCCCTGGTGTTTAATGACATGACTGAACTCTGGACGTATTCATCTAGACACCGCTCAGGATGTGATTATATGTCAACTACCATTAATCATAGAGAATTATTTAATAGATTTCCCCATTAAATCATGTTTTTTCCTTTCCGTTTTTTCCATTTTGACAAATTAGCTAAAATTCTATAGATTTTCAGTTCATTTTGGCTGCAGTTCAGACGTATGAAGAAAAATTGAAGCTTTAAACTGGGGGAAATCTGTGTGTGTGTGTGCTTGTGTGAGGGATATACTGGTTCACCCCAGGGAACGCGGCCAACATCACATGATTTATAGCACGACGAAGGAGCCAAGTTCACCTCCACAAACAGATACACACATGTACACACACATACAGAAAGACGGAGTATTCACATAGTCGACAACCACTTATGCAGTTTTAATTATTACAGATTACCTCCCAGTGATCTACCTTCAGAATCAATCTCACTCCCTCACATTGTTTAAAAGCTGCTGATCAAAGTCATTAATCGATCGCAGGTTAGCTGACTTTGTGTTTTACTCAAGGGAATTCTGCACTCATTAAAAATCCATATGAAAATGTGTGTGTAATGCTTGCTTGTGTGCATGGGTGTGCCTTTGACTACATGGGTGTGTTTTCCTGCTCTTCCTATTGTATGAAAACGTACCTCCACTGTCACTTGATTGTACGGAATATGGATGTGGTCTTGAGGTTATACTGGATGGCATATGATTGCTGGAAGCTGTTGAAAGCATAATTGATTAGTGAATTCAGTCATAGTCATTGTTATGATACCCTGCTGCCTGTGGCAGTGGCTGCAAGACAAGAAATTCTGACAAGAGAAATGCAGTAAAGGCAGGAGTGCATTTGAATTTTCTTTTTCTTTAGATGGATTGATTCTCAGCAGCTTAGAAGCTGTGTCTCTGATGCAACACAGAGTGTCTGAGATATGACGCACAGAAGTGCTAAAACTGTTAGATTAATCAAATGTCAATTAAAAGAATATTAACAACATTTTTTGTGTTTACCTGTATGATTATTAAAATGTATCCCTGGTAGCTTTCTATGCCTTTACATTGCATTCATGTACATGGGGTGGCTGTGGTTTTGGAGGGTTGGGGTGCCTATGGGCAAGATACTGAACCCCAGGTTGCTCAGAACAATGTCTTGTATGGCAGCTCAGGGAATATGTGTGTGTGTGTGTGTTAGTGAATGGACGAATGAGAAGCAACAATGTAAAGAGCTTTGTCCTCTGATAAGAATGGTAGAAAAGTGCTATATACTGTGAGTGCGCACCATTTTCTTTATGCTATGATAAGCCACAGAATGACGACTAAATTGCAAAATGGCTGAATTGCCATTGCAATTGCCAGTTAGTCAAGTCACTGATCAAGCAAAAATGGCAAATGTTGTTTCCAAATACTCTCCACATACAGTTTTTGTTTTCTTATATTGTAAATTGAATATCTTTGCTTTTGTAGGTCTGTTTAAAGAAAACAATACATTTGAAAACTCAACCTTTTAGACACAAAAATCTATGTTTACAATAAAAAAACAAACAAGTAATGATTACAAAAATATCCCAGCAAATAAAAAATAATAGTGATATCTTGATTTCTCCTATCTCATAATGGAATCTCATACTTTTGATTTGCCATGACATTTTTTTTCTAACCTTCAGCATTTTTTTTGTTGGAAAGTACTGTTCCATGCTAAATCTATTGAAAAAAAATAAATTATCAGTTGCAGCCCCAGCATGAGGTTGTAGGTGGGTAGCTGAGTCAGGGCAATAAAAGGATGCGAGTGGTCTCCTGTTTAATCATTTAAATTATTCGACTGTTGAAAAGTTATGTAGTTCATCAGATGTTAAACTCAGAAAACAGAAAAAGAATAATGTCTGCACAGTGCCTCTCACTGAGTGGCTACAACAGTTTTAACTGTGTTGAGTATTATTGTAAACCAGGGAAATACCGTCACCGTCTTGTCAGCCTGCTCAATGCATAGCTGAGGCATTCTGTCAGATTCTGCTACAGCCACATTTTCATTGTTCCGGTGTGGCAGCAAAGCGCTGCTACTGAATGGCATTATAGCAGTATTGCTCAGAAACACCAGCAGAAAGGCATTTTCTCGCCTTTTCAGGCGGGAGGAAAAGTCTCAGAGCTACCAATGCCAACACCCGACAGAGCCATTTCAGAAGAGACTGCCTTGAGCGGTACATGAACAAGAAAAAAAAAAGCCTCTCTCTGCCCTCAGCAAGACCTCTCAAGTTCTCCTCTGTGGCCATGTCCTCTCTTTTTTCCTCTCATTTTCTTCCTCTGTCTTTCTGTCCATCCACATACGCACACATGCACTCACACACACAAACACACACACGATCATACATAGATTGGCACAGTTCTGAGCTCAGGTGAAGTTGATTGTTTGCCTCCCCAGGGCTTTCTTAGAATGAAATCTGATGTGATGGCTGTCTCCAGGATAAGACTAATGTTGATCGGATATAACCCCAGTGGTTGTCCATGCACACACCCAGACACACACGTGCACACATCCAGATGAAGAAGTATTGTTGCACAGCTTGAGCAAAAGTGATAATTTTTTTCAGTGTGCAACCACGTGCAGGCTTATTGAAATTCAATTCAATTCAATTCAACTTTATTTGTATAGCGCCAAATCACAACATAAGTCATCTCAAGGCACTTTACAG
>JAUMHL010000014.1:7038630-7050452 GCA_032362345.1 Sandelia bainsii
TCCCTTTAACGGAAGAAAGCTCCAGCAGAACCAGGCTCAGGGTGGGCGGTCATCTGCCTCGACCGGTTGGGGTGAGTAAAAAGAGGAGAGAGAAAAGAACAGAGAGAGAGATCAAAACAACAACAAAGAGCAGCAGACGAGGCACTGAAATGAAATGTACATATCCTTTTTCAGTTTTCTCTCCTAAATTTTTTATATTGTCACTTTTACTTCCTTATTACAAACACACAAAACATCATCTCAGTTGCAACATCACATGCTTGTGCTGCAGTGGCACTGGTCCATTTCACAGCACTAGTGATTTATTTACAGTAGATATGTCGCTAAGTCCCCTGTTGGGTCAGCTTTTGTAGAAAGGACAGAGTACGGACACTCCCATATCCTACACAGTAAGGACCCAGAGAGGGTGCTGTTGGTTTCATTATGGGAGTTAGGCCGCAGCAGATTAATTCTGCTGCCTATAATTGGATGGCCTATCTCTGAGCGGGGCAGGGCTTTATGTGTCCAGAAACTTGGCTACGGGATTTTCCTGTGACCATATAAACAGGAGTCTGAAAATACTGTAACATACTGTAACAGTTCTGCACAATGTGTCGTGTTTTACGATTATGAGTCTCAAAAAAACAAAATTACTGTGCAATAGCTTGGTTATTTTTAAGCACACAGTTTATCTGGTTTGCTTTAGCAGTCATCCTTGTCACAATCTCTTCATAACTTTGGTAATTGCTAATGTTGTGTCTGTTCTCACTCTCTTTTTTTCTTCTGCAGATCCCCAGCTCAAGGGTATAGTGACCAGGTTATATTGCAGGCAGGGATACTACTTGCAAATGAACCCCGATGGCTCTCTTGATGGGACCAAGGATGACAGTAGTAATTCCTGTGAGTACTTTGAATGTGTCTATTGGCCTACCAGATCAAACATTTGATAGGTGTTTACAAACACAGAAGACTTGCTAACAAATGACAGTGGCTTTAGGATCAGACTCTGTTACTGAGTGGCCCATTCAAAGCCCAGGCTTAAATCTCAATAAACATCTGTGCAGAGACTTGACAATGACAGTTCACAGACACCTCCCATCCAATCTGATACAGCTTGGTAGGAGTGGCTATTTTTTTTAATTGTTTTTTAAATTAAATTAAATTTTCAAAAAAATGCTTTACTTTATCATTATGGATTAATGTGTGTAAATTGCATTTTCCCCACTGTAAAATGAATTTACAACCTTCTAAAATGTGCAACAAATGGAGTCTATTAATCTAATACTGAAATTATTGTATATACATTAGGTTCCTTCCGCACAAATGTTTTTGTAGGTACACAATATTTTACACTTCAGACACAATCCACTATAACAGACAGGTTTAGTTCATTGCTCATTTCAAAGCTTTGATTCATCCTTCAGGTGCAGAAAAGAAACCAGCAACCTTTATAGTCAGCTTCAGGCCAACACTTCCCCTCATTTTTCAGCCTTTGGAGCAAAAATGTCTTCTTAAATGGCAGCCATAGGATCACATAGATTTGTCCTGCTCTCTGTGAGGGGAAAGTGGACCAGGAAACAGTAGGCTTAATGGGGAGAAAAAGGTATTATTAGCTTGTTCTGGCACTGCTCCTCTAGCGCTTCAGGCTAGGTGGTTAATTTGATTCCAGTGCTTGGTGTGAACACTAACCTGACACTCTACGTTGTGTCACTTACTCCAGTCAGCATGAGGAGATGTGGCACATGTCACATCTAATAGGGACTTATTGAAACAGTGGGCATTGCATATAGTGTGCACAAGGGATGTGTCATGTCATAAGTGTTGGCACTGACTGCTCAACATTAGATTTTATATTTCTGAAATTAATCATAAAACAATGGTAACACCATTGTTTAGACTCCAAACCTGCCAATACATACTGTTACTTACGTACAATGTCAGCAGAGGTCATTATGAGTCCCAAGTCTCCACACAGCCAAGTCAGACACGTTGTCTCTCACCACTACAAACAATAGCTATTACCTACCAGACTCAAGGAGTCTGCTATAACAACACAAGGGCTATTAAATCTGCTGCGCACCAGTGGTGGCCTCAATTACAGCTACTTCTCAGGTAGCTCTGGGTGAACCGGGCTATGCAACGGCGGTCACGTTTACCAGCCATACTGCAATTCATCTTCAGTGATTACCTAAATGCAACTGCTAGCAATTGTATTATCTTTGCTTTGTCAAGCATTAATGATGAGCAGCTTCCATTTGGATTATGAATTACACCATAATGTTTTTTTCCCAGTGTATTTAATGTTAACTTAATGGTTAGGTCTGTCTATATGGTAATGATGTTTTTATGTATGTGTGTGTTTGCCTGTTGTTTTTGCACGTGTGTTTTCCAGCTTTGTTCAACCTTATTCCTGTGGGCCTCAGAGTTGTCGCCATTCAGTCTGTGAAGACAGGGTTATACATCGCCATGAACGGGGAGGGCCATCTGTATACATCAGTAAGCACTCTATCGCATTCTATTCTGTTCTTTTCAAATTATTTTGAATTATTCATATAGAGAACACGTTTGTGTGTGTGCTACAGTTCATACAGTATATACATGTTTCACCTGTATGGAGACAGCAGCAGAGATGCACAACAGATGTACAGTTGATACATTCTGATAAAATTTGTGATTTCCACATAATGTGAGACACTATTTCCAATAAGGGGCTCTGAACATGTCTTTATTCATCATACTGTATTTGGCATGGGATAATTGCATCCTATTAAGCAGAAATTAATACATACTGATTTCTATTCATCACGTTAAAGTCCTCATAATTTAAATCAGGCGACCTCTTTCAAGAGAAACACATATTTCACTCTGAGTATTTTCTTTTGGTCTGTTAGTCTGTTAGATTTAATTAGATGCTACTGTATGTTTAACATTAAGTAAAGCTCCCCTAAAAGTAAGTAAAATCAGATTTGTTTTTGACTAGAGGACATCTGAGGTGCAGCCATTCTTTTTCATCGCTGTATGTAGTCACCCACTGTTATTGACTATCTCTCTTCAAAATAAACTAGGCTTCTGCAGACTAGACAGCCAGGAGGGTGATAAGACCTCCCCAGGCACAGATAGTGCCTCTAGTCTCACTCCTCCACCCTGTCCTCTCTAGTCATTCAAATCAATCAGCAGGAAGAACACTGGGAGTAGTGCCCCACTCTCAGACAAGAGTATCCATCAAAATCACTCTCTGCTTCCGTCTCTTCTTCCCTCTCTTGTCCTGATGTTCCCAATTCTCAAATTGCAGAGCAGGAATTGCCATCTTATTCTGCATTTATTTCCTTCGAGGTTTAGAGGGACTATTTATCTTACGGAACACTGGTATTCCCGTGGAATTGCACAATAGGGATTATGAATTTATATATGAATTTGGATACACTATACTGCATAACACAAGAGTGCCTAATGTGTACAATTTGTCTTTTCTCCTCGTGGAAACACACTCCATCATATTTGATTGCAGCAGCAGGAAATTCACACCTTCTGAATATTACACAGATTATCATACACAGTCTTTCATTGATGTTTTATATATTCGTTCAGTTTCTATTCATTCAGTTTATTCAATATACACTGGCTGAACACAGGACTGCAACCGCAAAGGTAAAAGTCCAACATTAAGATAAACATTAATACTTACAAGACAAATAAATCATAAGGACAAAATTCAAATAAGGGACATATTTATATAAGCTTTAAACAAAATATGAATCACAAGAAGATGGGGTAAAGCCAGCGCAGTGGTAGTATTGTTTATATTGGATATGTGTAATACAGATACTGTAAATTGTTGGATTCAGTGCTACTTTTACACAATTAATTTGGACTGATACATATGTTAGCATTAGGTGCATTAGCTGCTCATCTGTCCACTTACTGTATGTCTCCAGTTATATTTTATTGTTCTGGAGAGTACCAAAGCAGTACATGGTGTAGACAAAATAATTACTTCACAATGAAGGACATTAGTTGTAGAGTGCATTATACAAGCTGTATAATGAATAAGGTTAAAATTCAGAAAGTGCAAAAAACACAAGTGTATGGGATAAAAGCAGCACTCATTAAACCTCATCACAAAAATGCCATCAACCTTTTGTATTATTGATGTGATTTGATCATTGTTGTCTTTGATTCACACAGTTTTGTCTGTGTTTGGCATATGCTGTCACGATCGTCCTTGCTACTTCACTTGTCACATTTGGTAATTGTGTTTTTGATGCCTGCAAGTTGTCAGTCACTAATGGTTTGGCATTGTTGTAATAAGCTGCTGTGAAAACTTCTGCATCTAAAAGTGTTGATTGTCAAACCTGCTCTACAGCTGATCAGTGCAGCTAATTGCTTTTCAAGCTAGTCTGCTTGTGCAGCACTGTTTTCAACTGTGATTATGCTACTGTTGATGTACAGTAGTATCAGTCTTTTATCATTGACTGTTGTGCTGTGTTAATTTTGTCCACTGGTTTCTGGAGATGTTTAGTCCAGGCAGAACTGCTGTGAAGTGAGTCTCCGTGAGCCCAGTTGGAGTGATGTTTTCCTTCACAATAGTTTGCTCTACTCCTCTCTTCACACAACTCCTTTGCTCTCTTCACAGCTTATTTCTGTGCTAATTAACATTTTGATCAGACCTCAACTATCCAGCCACCCACTCAAAAGATCCCTTTTTGCTCCTTAGTGTGTGAATTACTGTGGTAATGACAGCCTTGTAAAATGTTCTTCATCCTCATTTGTCTCCTCCTCTCACTTTTGTCTCCTCTATCCTCATCTGCAGAGGAAGTTCAACCATATCTCCCATTATCACTCTGCTCCTTTAAAAGCTAGGTTCCGACAGTCGACCTTTTCTTGCCCATTAAGGATATTATAACATGCTACTTTGAAGGTTATGTTAATGCATGAGAGCATGCTAGTTTGGAGTTTCTGAGGTATGCAGCACCTAGGGAAATTTACAAAAGACAGCCTGTTTTTATTAGAAACATTATTATTTCTCAATACAGCCCAATTTCCTTAAAACCAGGTAATTTTCATTAACTATAATTCACCTCATCAGCTGTATTCTTTCACAATATTAAATACGTCACTGAAGCTTTTACTCTGATGACGTACTTTGATAATGAGTGACACTTATGAGGTGAATCAAAAGGAGAGTCCCACTTCCAGAAAATAGATGGAAAGCCCATTCAGAGCTTATGGTAGTGTATCATATTCTTTTGTGTGAGGCACCCAAAGCGCAGCGTGCGGCTTGAATGACAGAGATAGCATCAAAGTGACTGTGCAGCCTGGCACAAAGGACACACCATGGAATAAAGGAGAGTTCAATCATCTCACCCCTTTTCAATCTGGTGCTTTTGTGTGTGAGCCAATAAACTCCCAGCTAATTTCTCCTCCCGGCTGCTCCCTGGATCAGGCATTTCTTCTGAAATGTAATAAGAGGAGAGGAATTCTCCAAGCTTTTTGTAGGAGGTAGGGGAGACACGACTTATGGTGTTCTTTAGATAATTGTAATAGAACGCTTTATGCAAAAACAGACTGTTTCAAACAAGATAAAACAACCATAATTATTCTGAAGGGACTATGATATTAAATCTCTAAAAGCAAACAATGACATGTATAGCTGAGTTACATATGATAAAATGGTGGTGACAGTCAATGCAACTCCCCAGTGGTGATTCTGTTGTCATTTTTCTGTCCTGCTAATATAGTCTCCTACCATCTTTCTAGTGTAAAGTTGGGCATTTCATGGTTGGCTGGTTTTCTTTATAGCTAGTTCCTTATTCCCTCACTTCAGTGGAGTCTCTCACTCCAGGCTTTTTTTTATCAGGAGCCTGCACTTGTTAGTGCTACCTTTCATGGTTGTCAAATTGACTAGCCACATCACTTGAGTGGTCCTTTTAGAAATGAAATCCCTAAGTGGACCAATCGGGGTAGTGCAGAGGCTTTAGCATCACTTGTTAGACGCGATATCATCAGACACATGGACACAGAAGACTCAGGGCATCTGTTTGCTGTAGTGCCCAATTTAGAATGTATGGAGGATGTGAGGGATCTTTCAGTTTGCATCATAAAAATGAAAGTGCATGGTGGTTGATGAAGGGAAGAATAGAAGAGCAGCTTATTTAGTAATTGTTGGTGTGAAACCAAGAGAGTCCTTTGAGAATGCTTCAATCAGGAGTTCCTCAGGATCAGGTATTTAAAATTTTTCTATATTTTTATTCATCCTTTAATCTTGAACTTTTTTTTTTCTAATTCTGCCTATTAGGGACATCCTACAGACATGGCCTTTCATGTATGGAGAAACCAATTACAGCTGTTAAAATGTTAAAACAACCTTTCATTATTAGATTACAGAGGACTGAAATATTTAAAAAAGGCCGATTTGAGATGTGTGCACATCCAAGTTAATAATATATCTTCTCGTATGGTACACCATACAGGATCATAGTTAATGCTGCTGCTGAGGATAAGCCTGTGCCTGTTAACTGTCTGCACACGGTTAAGAATAAGTATCAGTGGTGCAAATGTGTGTCTTGACTTGGAGAGCCACTGTGATTCATTAACCCTTGTCATATTCTTGACCTGTTAGGATTGTAGCTTGTCAGCTTGTTCATTGATAAGCCATGGGAAAGTTGAAAAAAAAGAAAGCATGATAAAATATGGCTTGAGCTGTTGGAGCTGTGTACCTGCAGCATATGGAAAGCATAAATATAAATAAGCATTAGCAGAATTGTGACACCATGTTTACAAGCGCACACGTGTCAGTATCCAACAGATGGCTTTGTGTGAACATGTTTCATTGGTGTTGATTGCAATCCTGCCCTGAATGAAAATTTCTGTCACACAGTTTCATGGATGTTTTATGGAAGATTAAACAACAAAGGTGGGGGGAAAGGAACATATTGAGTTGTTGTAATGCACAATGTAATGCCAATTTGATGTGAATTATTCATAAATATTACTTAGTTGAAGTTGTATTCTCACTTTAGTTAAATATATGCAATTAAATTAAAATTCAAGACATTTGCAACAAAAAACTTGACTGTCAACACAACTGATTTTTCATCACTTTGGCATAGAAACATGAATCATAACTGAAATACTGCTTTTAAAAACCTCCAAATTAAAACTACAGTATGCAACTTTTTTCAAATATTTTTAGCAGAAATATGCAACATAACTCAATATGGAGAGGTGCTGTCGAAGCTTTCTGAGACCTAGACTCACAGAACAGAGTTTCACCAATTTCTGCTTGATTAGTGAATTTCAGAGCATTCTCATTTATTGTAATGCCATAATGAATAACGTAAGCAGTGCCAGCTCTTGGCATAGGCAAACTAGGAGGTCGCCTAGGGCGCCACTCGCTGGAGGGGGTGCAGCTGCAAGCCCTAAAAAAAAAGTCGCTTGCAAATATCATCAGTCGCAGGTTTTTGAGGTCGTTTTCTAAAGTGTAGTTACTTATTTGGGCTTTATTCTCTGTATGAACCCTCATGATTCTCTCCACAATAAAGTGAAACGGGATAGTTAGTTTGTCCTTTTACAGCCGGGATCAATCCACAACCCATTTCCTGGGTTACTGCGCCCGCCTGAGCCGGCACGCGCCCCCCTCTGCCCGCCCGCAAAGACACACAAATGCACACCTCCACCTGACAGAGCGACAATGAGTGACAATGTCCGGGAGTAAGTGGGGAAGATATGGAAAAATATATTAAAGAGTGGGAGAAAGAGAGAACGAAAGCACATTGAAAGACTGGATCCGACCTTAAAGACATTCTGCAGATTTATCAAGGGTGAAGTATGAGCTCATTATGTAGATTTAATACAGCAGATGAACAAACCTGATGGTGAACAGTTATACAAAGTTTATATGTCTATCGTGAGATCTGGAAACATTGATCACAACTAGATAATAATTTTTCTCCTGTTGAACATACCAGGTCTCTGTCTGCTGCAGCTCCATGTTTTATTTAACAGTAACAGGTAAATTTAGTCTACATTTGTCCTGTACAGAGGCACTGACAAAATATTAGTTTTATGTTTTATGTTGTCTTGTTTGCACCTAATTATTCTAAAGTGTAAAATTATTAAATAAAATTAGGGTTATAGGCTTAGATTTATGGGTTACAGTTAGGAATGACTGTGTGCGCTAGCACGGGGGGGTCAGTTATAGGCAATTATAGGCGATTGATCACGGGTCGTAATCTGGCCTAGGGCGCAAAAATGGGTCGAGCCGGCTCTGATCTGAAGCATTGTGCAGAGGTGGTGAAGCACAAAGAGTGCAGCAGAGCAGAGAGAGGGAGGACTAGGTGGAGTGGAGTGGATTGATTCTGAGTCTCACAGTGATAACTTAACTTGCATGTTGTAGATTTAATTTTATAGAAGATCGAAGATAAGAGAACCTAGGTATAGATTAACTAGTCCTTCAGCCATTTAACATCTCTTATTATTAACGGAATGTACAATCATTCATGTTTTTAAATCTTACAGGTTGGAAAACATAAATATAAAAATATGCCATATACAGTATGGACCTGTAACTTGGGTTGTCCCAGTGGAAGAGAGAGTTTTCTCACAGTAGTAAGTTACCCACCATGACACAGTGTGTTAAACTGTACTGTGGGGATGATCTCTCTCTGAATGCTAAGCTACAAATATGCAGTCCTGAAATATGGAAATCCTAAATGGAGCATTGCCTTAATTCTGATAGAGTACTGCAGTCATGCTTGCAGAGCTGATTGACATTACCTGCTACATGCATGCTTCAATATCAGCAGTTAGTTCATTAGCTTCTACTGGCTGACTACATTAAGAGCAAAGAGAAGACATTTTTCTGGCAAATGTGGCTGTAAACAATTTAGCAGTTTGCTTTAAATAGACAATTCCTTAAAGCTACAGTATTTAACTTTTTTCTAATATGTCTTAATTGAAAAATGTCCAAAACATATTTCACTGTGGAGTGCTGTCAAAGGCTGGATGTGTCTACCAACATACCAACTTTAATATGTGTACTGGGAAATGTGTCACATACATGAAAGTACATTGGGCACAAAAGAAACCTGGAAATGTTCGATCAAGTAAAATAATTGTTCAACACAGTGACAAGCTCTTCTTCAAAGAGTTTTATAAGAGCTGTCGTGCATGTTTTGTATCGATGACTCATCTGCAAGTCACTCTTTGAACTGCTCCATTTTATGTGTTAGCTTTCCCATTGGCTTGTTTCCTTTAGTTTTACGGCTTTGCTTTGGTAATTGCCTCACCCCAGTGCAACGCTCTCTGTTTCTCAACAATCCAGTGTTGTACTGTATAAGACTGTAGCTGCACAAGAATAGAATAGAAATGTGCACGCTGGTTGCTTTGAAAGCCAACACAGTCCTCTGTGAGAACTCCCTATTCAGCATCTCTAAAGTTGTTTATCTGTGTCTTTATGCAAGCATGTTCTTGCTATAGTTCTCCCAGAGCGGACTGACTTTCTACCATGCTGGCGATCAGCCAAGTATCGATCTGCCAGCTACAGCTTACACTGAATCTCCTTCATCCATCTGGGATAATCCTTGCATCCATAATAAAATGGATCAGGCAAAAACATACAGACAGCGGTTAGTGGGAATGGGAAGGCTACTGGAGGGATTGCTATAAATCATGTGCTTCTGACAAATAACGGGAATGTGAAAAGCTGGAAAGAATATAAACTGACTTGTTGGAAGTAGAGTTTGGAGAGAAAAAGGGGAAAGGGAACTCCAACGGTGTTTGGCAGGGAAAGCCAAAATATTCACCTCATGAATCACACTGTGATTCACTTATTTATTTGTTTTTTGTTACCTGTTATCTTACCTGTCTCCTTTACCTTTAATTGACACAGCAACCTGCAACATATATTCACGACACCTAAGCACTATGAGCCTCAGTTCAAGTCTTCTTGTTTGCCTGTATTCACTTGAAGCTGTTTTTCTTTGAAACAGCTTAAAAATACACATTAAAACAGTGGATCTTTATACTGCTTAGATTCATGCTGCTAGTAATAAACAGACACATTTTTATTGAGCGTGTTTTTGTTGGTGTGAGTTTATTCCACTGAGCAGTAGAATGAAGAAGAAACAGAAGAAGAGTAGGCGCAAGGAACAAGCAAAAGCAAGATTTTTTTCATCTTTGTTCCTCTGTGAGACCCACAGAAGATTTGTCTGCATGTTGAAATGCAGATGGCATCTTTGTCATTCCTCCAAAAAAGCGTATTGCAGTAGCTATCAGAGTAAACCTGTCTAGCCTTCTCTGTATTAATGACCCTAGTTCTGGCCTAATTGCTTTCCCAGTGTGTAAATGTCAAGCACCACGCAAATACATATGGCATACTTGTGCTTGTTGCCTCAAGAGCCATGTAATGTGCAAATGAGCAGTGGAGAGATGAGGGCTCGTAAAGCAACAAGTAGTCCTCAGGAACTCAGTATCCAAACAGTAACAGGATGCGTATCACTTGCAAACTCATACTAGACTGTATACTTGACATCCTCTTGGCTACTTATTATTTTGTAACACTAGTTTTCTTTTCACAGTTTAGGCATTTATGTACTCAGCCAATCCAGATGTTCAGCCTTGTGGGAGTTTAATATTTATGTGGTGGGATGTCAGCTGAGTTACCAAATGTAGCATCAATGATACGGACTTTAGAAAGCCTACAGCCATTGGTGAGTTCCTGCCTAGTGTTTTTAAATAGTTTTTAAAGACTTAGTATTATTTGAAAAATAGTGAAAGTCAGATTAAATAAATACCAGTTATCAGATAAGAAAATATCTCACTAATCCAACCACATTAGTGTTCTCTGGCTTAAATGTCTCTGCTAAGACAGATTTGGTGATGAGCAGCAAAGGCTCATCAACAAATAAAGTGGCAAAGGTCTATAGAGGATTTGTGAGAGATATTTGTCTTGCATTGCTTTGGGCAGTCATATTAAATACACTAAACCGTATGCAGACTGTTCAGTGAATATTAGGCATCACCAAATAGTTTAAGAAGAAAATTCTTGAGGGCTGAAGCTATCATGTTTGTAACCTCTGAAATGTTGTGCCCTGCCTACCACCTTGCAAGTCTTGTTCTCAGGAGCTGGTATGCTTGTACAGGATGGAGGCACTTTTGCTGCAATAAAAAAGCCTTCAATGTTCAGTCTTCCTGCTGATATAATAGCCATAGTCCTTTCTTTTCCACCACAGGAGTTCTTTTCTCTTCTATTTCCACCCATGAAATGAAAGTAACATTTTACCAAACTTCAACCCTGAAGCTGCAACAATCAATACTGTGAGAGCTCTTACAGGAAGGTTGTAAATCATGAAAATTGATTGTCTTAAATCTAAGCTAAACCTCTCTCCACTGTATCTGTGTGGCTCCTCACACTGTGAGCCTGTCAACACAATAGCTATTGCCATAGCATTATAAACTGCAGGTTCAGGGACAACTGTGTTTGTGTGTACAGTATATACTGTATGTCTTCGCATCTGTCTAAGAGTTGCCCTATTCATTAGTGCCACACCTCATGTGAAACTGTGATATACACTCATCAGCCATAGTATAAGGTACCTTGCTATTACCGGTTGGACCTCCTTTTATCTTCAGGATTGCCTTAAATCTCTGGAAACCTTTGTCAACTGTAAATCCATGATGTCAATCTCCTGTTCCACCACATCCCAAAGATGCTCTATTGGATTGAGATCTAATGACTGTGGATCGGTACACTGTGATCATAACCTGCACCGAGGAGAGCAGTGATCCTAACTTTACTCCTGTACAGGTCGATTATATTGTTGATAGTGCTGCAGCTTCATTGC
>JAUMHL010000014.1:7050552-7061203 GCA_032362345.1 Sandelia bainsii
TATTTATATAATGTGTAAGGTCTTAAACCTTACACTGTAAAGTGCCTTGAGATGACTTATGTTGTGATTTGGTGCTACATAAATAAAGTTGAATTTAATTTAATTTAATTTAATAAAGTGACGAACATGGTCAGCAACAATGCTTAAGTAGCCTGTGGCATTTAAACAATGCTCAGTTGGCAGTAAGGGGCCCAAAGTGTGCCAAGAAAATATTTGTCACACCAATACACCACCACCAACAACAACCTTTTATACAAGGCAGGATGGATCTATGCTTTCATGTTGTTTATGCCAAATTCTGACACTACCATCCAAATGTTGCACCAGAAATGGAGACTTTTCAGACCAACGTTTTTCCAATGTCTCATTCTCCAATTTTGGTGAGCTTTTGTGAATTGTAGCCCTCAGCTTGCTGTTCTTAGCTGACAGGAGTGGTGCCTTGTGTGGTCTTCTGCTGCTGTAGCCCATCTGCTCCAAGGTTTGATGTGTTCTGCGTTCAGAGATGCTCTTCTGCATACTGCATCTCGGTTATAACGTGAGTGATAAGTGTGTGTGTGAGAGTGTATTAATGTACAGAAATAGTCTCTTTCTCCTCCAGTAAAAATAGCTCTGACCTGTGCAAGTAAATGTTTGTCCTGTACCATCTTGTGGTTACACTACTTACACCACAGCTTCACTGCAGAGGCCAGCATGTCAGAGGAAGTTATTGTTTGATACACCCACACACACTATTCCACTAGAAAGCTATTCATACTAGAAAACTTGCACCCAGAAGAAGAAAGCTTACACTTATTTGGCTCTCTAGAAAAAAAATACAAGCAGCAGTTTAATATCTACACAACTCACATTTTCTCTTTTATTAAAAACGCATATGCCCAATAAATTCTTGATCACCTCTGTGTGGACAGAAAGCACTTGACCCAGATCATCAGTAGTAAACGACTTAAGTTTATAGGGACTTGAGTGGTAACATCAAGTGGTGGAGTGGTAGAGCTTAACTTGAGGTTGGATGGCTCCTTTTTCCAGAGTTGCCCAGGGTGAGGGCACCTGGTGGGTGTGGGGATAATAATGAACCTCCAGTTGAATACCTCTGTGATACTTTCCCCCCAGAGAAACAAGGTTTTGCCTTCATGCAACTGCATATTATGTGTTGCTTGTGCAGCACCAAAGAGCAGCTCTGAGCTCTGCTTGTGGTAATTGAAAGGGGGCCACCTGAGAACTGGGATCACAAATCAAAATGTTCCTTGCATCCCAGACTCTCCTGGGAACTGGGCCTCTATCAAAGTCCCCCCTGTAGAGGCAGCTGCTTGTAGTTGTGGCTCTTAGATCATCAGTGCCTGTCATGGCGACAATACAAGAAGGTTGCAAGAGAGTTGACTTCCACAACAAAAACTGGGAATAAATTCAAGTAGAAGGGGTGCTGTAAGAGATGGCTCTTTCTCCAGAGTATTTTTTTTTTTGCGGTAATAAGGATTCCTGTCTGTAGATATCTCAAAGTATGCAAAAGAATCTAGGGCAATATAAAGTTCATTAAGCATAGCACCATAGGAGGAGCACTTTTCTATCAGTTCTAACTTGGATCCAGTACAGGTGTTACATACTTTTAAAAATTGCGCCACAGTGTCTTGAACAGACTGGAGTCTCTGTGTTTGGAAGACAAAAACTAGAGTCATGCATTAAAAAGCCTCCAGTTAATCCAGAATGCTGCAGCCAGAGTTCTGACTGGATTTGGCAAGAGAGCTGCCTACTGTTCTTTTCTTTCCATACACCTTGAACCAGTAGAGGCAGACGGCCGCCTATCCTGAGCCTGGTTCTGCTGGAGGTTTCTTCCGCTCTCCACTGTCACCTAGTGTTGCTCAACTGGGACTGTTGGGTTTTCTGTATACTTTTATATATAGTTCTGTATATATATTGAATTGAATTGAAAATATTCAACAAATTAAAAGCTGACACCTGTATCAAACCTACCCCATTTGAGTAAATGCTAACAGTGCTGCTTTTTCAGGCTGTCAGTGAAGTGTTAATTTCCAATATGTGGTATGAAAGTGAGACTGTGAATAGATCCTGCAGCTGTGGTCTTGAGATGACATTGCCAACTGATCAGTGTTCTTCCCCGTAAACTGTATTTGATCCCTCCGGATATTGAGACAGATTATATGTATTGTAATGCTGCTTCTGACGGTGATCTTTTGAGCTGCAGATGATAACCACCAGCTCAAATATGGCACTCCCACCCAACTCTACTGTACTGTGCAGAACAACAGTTTATTAACAGCTTTAATGAGAATCTCTGCACCTTTGTATCCTAGTGTTTTTAAAATCAGTGTGTGGCATTTTAAAAACCAACTCATTGACTATCTGACTGACAGGATTTGGCTTGTGATTGAACAGCTGATAGGCAGGCCAGTTGGTTTTGTGTTTTGTTTGTAGCTGACTGGTTGAATCACTCAGCCTTTCAGCTGTAGCCACGCCACATTTGATCCTCGGAGAGAGACAGGCTGTTGGGGAATCCTCTACCGTCTTCCCCTCACGCACAGATTTTTATGCTGAGTGCTCCGGCTGCTTCAGGAGAGATGAACAATGTGAAATGGCCTCTACAGTCCAATTTTAAAAATATCAAAGGTTAAGCAGGATTCTCTGTAAACAAAGAAGTAATCATCTCTAATCTGGCTCTTTAGAGCTGTTAAAGTCTACAGGTTTACTACACTGTTGTTCCAAGGTCTGCCATGATTACACAGACTCAGTCATCACACACATGATAGTAACTGTGTGATATAATCTGCTTAAATGCTCCAAATGCTAGCAATAGTTGTTGTTTACTTTTTTAATGATCAAGGTTCCAAATTAGTCTGGTACGAGATGTTTATATCATATAAAATTAAAAGGAAGCTGACAGATGCCTGGGACAGTAAACAAATACTTTTGAAAAGTTATGATGCAAAGTATAAATGATTTGCGTTAAAACATGCAAAACACCTTATCGTCTCTGTGGTATAGTTTAACACAGTGGTGTGTAAAATGTGACAGTAAAGATAATTTATCCTTAGTCTTTGATTTATTTGCTCTAAAATTAAAATGAGACACATTCACGTTACTATATCACTGTTGCTGCTATGTTTGGGCCACAGTGGCTCGCCCAACTAATGAAAAAGATGCTCACACATCCTAATTGCAGCTATTGGCAAGAATCACCAATTTGTGACACACATTACATAATTTTAATCAACATTTATTTCTTTATTCAACAATGAAGCTAAATTTAACTTACAGCATATGCAAGAGGATGTGTGCAACAAACCAGGGTGCTGTTAGGGCCTCTTGACAAACTTTCAACAACAGCCCTGACATTACAAGGACACTGTCAAGCTTTGGGCTCCCTGAATGATTCAGGCTCCCCTTCCCTCTAACAGCATACCTGGCTTCGATTAAACCATGAAAATGTGTATGTGCTTTGTCTTTCTGAAAAGCATAAATTTCACCCAATTTTTTCACACTTTACCCCCAAAACGGGTAACAAAGTTGCACTGTATTGCATTTTATCTGCACAAACACAGCCTCCACTATGTTTATCCACCCACTCTTTACAAGATGCCAGTTTAGAGACATAAAATTGCCAAAAAGCTGAAATGGCAAAGCATGCAGGTGTGCATGACAAAAATTGCAAAAGAAGCTTGACTAGCAACAAATACAGTAGACACCGCTGCCACTGAAAAATAAAATACTACTACTAACGTCATTAAGAAGAACAACACATCTAATGTTAAACACAACATTAACACCCTCTTGGTTTACAGGTGTTACAGTTCAGTTTGAGTAAAAAAAACAAAAAAAAACGGATGAGTGGCTCTCTCCCCATTCGCTGCCATCTATTCACATAAATGAATGCTCACTAGAATTAAGAGCTGAGATGAAGAGGATTTTTAAATGCAAAGTAGCAAGAGAGAGTAAGCAACAAGTGAATCCACAAGGAGTGGACACGTACTTCCTCTATTTTTTTCAAAGAAAAAAATAAAAATAAATATGTATATATACATATATATATGTATATATATCTGGGACGATGTTCCTGAGGGTGTAAACAACACAAGCAGAGCAGAGACAGAAAGACAAGGACAGAAACAGCTCTATACCTACACCTCTCATATTTCTCTCTGCATGTACACTCTAAGTCTGGCTTACAGCGAATATCTATTTCTTTTTGTGTGTACTTGCACTTGGAAGAGTATGTGTCTGCACACTTAGGAGTGTGTGTGTGTGTGTGTGTGTGTGTGTGCATATATGCATGCGTGCATGACATAGAGATAGGCTTGTCAGCTTGTTGCACAGGGCAAACTGCTGGCTTTTCTAACAAGAGATGACTAGCCAATATAACAAAAAATCTAGCTGCCTTGACACCAATCTGGCACCAATTTTCTGATCAACAGCAGCAGAGTGAACAAACGCACACCTGCACTTGAAACCCCACTGAGCCAGCTGTGGGTGGATGCACTTTGTGTGTTTGCTCACCAACAGGCTTTCCTATAATGCTGTGTTTATTTAGTATGAGAAAAGCTTTTTTTTCTTACAGACTTCACTCTTGTTTTAATGTTTTATTCCAAAGCCTTATAATGTTTCCAGGCATGGTGTGTTCATCCAAAATTACCACAAGAAAACTAGAGTTTGAGTTAATGCATGCTCTATTCAACCATGGTAGGCTGGTGTGTACTTTTTTCGAAGAAAAAAAAAAAACATTACAAAAACAGTTAGAAAATTCAACATTTTGAAACTTTCTTTCACTTGATGGCAGACAAACGTCTTTGTTCATGTCAGATGGAAATATCATCACTAAATGTGATGGCAGTTGCTCAGTTGGTAGAGCAATCGTGTATGAAGCCCAAGGTCAGCAGTTCGATTCTCGGTTACTCCTGGCTTTGTGCAGCGGTGTCCTTCGGCAAGACACCACAACCTTATAGTAACACTGACATGTGCTGCCCAATAACAGTTTCCATCAGTCATTTTTCTTATTATAAAAGATAGCTGACTGAAATCTTCAGCTTGATTTTCTATTTTCTTTCTCCAAAATCACTTGAGTGTGAGGTACAGATTGCATTATGCTCAGTTTAATCAAGACATTCATTTTTACTGTAACATTAGGTTGGCCTTTCACTGATTTTATCAGAGTAATTAGTAATTAATAATTTTTTCATTGCCCTCACTTTAAAGCATTTGTAAAGGCTCTTCTATGGACAGCAGAAAACGTCATACCAAGAAAAATATCCTGTTTTAAACCCAGATCATACTTAAACTTTTTATTTGTGTGTGTGTGTGTGTGTGTGTGTGCAGACTCTACTGGGCCAGTGGTAAATGGTGTCTGCCTTCAGGGAAACTTTGCTGAACACTGAAATGCTTCTGGTGCCCAAACACCTTTGAGGTGTCATGTCCTTTTTTCATCATTTGAGTAAAAAAGTATACTGAAGTGTGCACGCATTTGCTCACTCATGAGAGGAAAAAATTCAAATGGGAAGACCATATGCAAATTGTCTGATAGGAATGAGGAATAAATCATATTTCAGTAAAGTAAGTAAATTGACTTTGAGACTTGCTTGCTTGCTGGCTCACAGTTGTAACACTGCAGAGATGTAGGTTTTTGGTTATTTATCTACCTTAGTGAATAAGAAAATAAAATGTTTTTATATGCTGAGAACATAGGGTAATGGGAATTTACTATATCTCTACTAAGCATGATGGAAAATATGTTGCAAATATTATGCAATAGTAAAAAATTGAGTTGTTACATTACAGCGGTGTTGTAATATCATTGGTTATCAGCAGCAATTAATTTATTTGCAGTTCTTGTAATATCAAACACAGACTTGATGATTTATAACAGTCATTTACTTTAGAGCTGAGTTTCTCAAAGTTATTCATGAAACGTAGTATTATTTGCATAGCCAATGAATTACAGTCGTCTTCATCAGTTGTAGCTAGTAATTTGTAATCGCTCAAAACTGATCCAACAGTTGAGTGAGTGTTGCAGAGTGTGACAACATGTACTTTTGCTGTCTGCAGATCTAAGGATCTGTGACACATTCCTTTGACATTGACTCTCAGGCTCAGTCAAGACGTGTCCTTGATCTTACTTTGACTTCTGTCCTGTTTTGATTCTGTCACCTTTTAAATACTGTGTGTACAAACTATGCATACTCTGACTGTAATTTGAGCTTTTGAGTAAGCTGTTCGATTGTAGGTGTTCTGAGACCTTTAAGTTATTGCTATGTACACATACTACTACATGTCTGAAGTGCAAAAGTGAAAAGAGCACACAATTCATCCAGCTGTTTAACAGCAACTCTCCATACTCCTTCTCTGGGTTTGATAATCAGACAGGTCTGCTGAAGCCCTCATTGTCTGCACACACTGTCACCGTTACTCTTATACATATGAGAGTGGCTTCGCATTGTGAATGCAGCTCAGCTTTCTGGAGGTTGACCTTTTTCCATGGATTAATAGGTTTTATGCTGGCAATATTAATAAACTATTTCTTCATTTTCACAGTGGGGTAGTGAGCAGTCACTCTGCATTTTAATGTTCGCCCTCCCATCCCTGTATGAACCTCTTCTCACCTACTTTTAGGCAGTCGCGCTTGGCAATCACAATCTGTTTTGTATGTGTCTGTGTGTTTTTTTTTCCAGAGGATGTTTGTTTGAGAGTGACTCTTTCTGCTCTCTTGTCTTTTAATGCCTATTCACGGTTTCCAGGGCTTTTTATTATAAACTCCCACTCTCTCCATCTGTCTGCATCCATTTGGCTCTTTTATATCTGTTATTTTCTGCAGAAACCATCTTCCTCCCTAAATCTGCCCCTGCCCCTCAACCACACTCCTTTCTCCATTGTCTGCTTTTTATTGCTGCGACTGTTCATCAGTCCTTAATTTCTGTCCCTGCGTTTTTGCTTTGGTGACATAGGCTGATTATGTGGGCCTGAACAGTTGTGGCCCTCACGCTGTCTGTGGCCAAGGTCAATTATGGGCTTCCCATTCAGAGCATGGCCAATCACAGGCCAGGGAGCCATTGATGTGGCACGGCAGGCAGACACATCGAGCGGGAGGAAAATCAAGCATTTGGTGCCTCAAAAATGATTTGATTTGCCACTGGTGTGAAAGAGCGTTGTCTTCTTCTCCCTTTTCTTCAATGTCACCTATATTGTTTTTTTAAATATTAGTTTTATGCTGTAGAAGTTTAGAGTAAACAAGATAACACTGTCTCTGACTTGACTGCTTCTTTAAAATTATCATATGAGAAGATTAGAGTTGTTCTGTTATGCATATCATAAACTTTTGTTATTTCATGTACAACAATATCAAATGTGAGGGTTAATTAATGCTAAAGGATTGGAACTGGTAAAAAAAAATGTTTATAAAGTAATGTGAATTGTTAAATACATACACTGTGTGTGTCCACTGAATCCTACGTACTGTATGTGTGGATATGATGGGGATGCCCAGTCCCTTCCTTCAGCACTATATTGTCCTGGAACGCCGCTCTGTTGCCATGGAAACCCAAGAGCAAATGTTCGTCAAGTTCTAGGCTCTATGAAGAAGAATAAAAAAATACAAAGGTAGAGAATTTTTTTCCCCCAAGAAAACAGTAGGGTGTGTAGTTAAGGAACAGTTCAAAAGCTGCCAATCAAAGTGAGGATCCCATGTACTGTTTGCCTACAGTAGCTGAGGCACAGCCTTCATCTTAGTAGTAGATGCATGCTCTGCCAGCAAAGAATTGTCATAAGTTTCATGTATTGATAGAGAATTGTTACAGAGGGCCAGAGAAAGATTCATTTTGAAATTTTCTGGTATATTAAACACACTATATGGCCAACTGTACAGTATGTCGACACCCTGTCCCCACACTTTTGTGAATTTTTGGGCTTTGAGCTGTTTATTGTCCTTTGGTTAAATTAAAATGCCTGTTAATGCAGTACACTTGATCATTTACACCAGGAGTGATTCAACATTCAAAATTACTATAATTTAAGTTGCAGAGAAACTCAATGAAATTATGGAAGTTGTAGGCTGTAAAACACAGAGCTCAACAATGAGCTACACTAAACGCAAAGGGGCTAAAACACTTCATACAACTCAGGTATACTACATAGGTGTTTTTGCCACTTTGTGCAACCCTTTTAATATTGTGCATTTGCAGCATTGTGCAGCTATGTATGGAAACCCAGTTGCAGTTTAAACATGTCAACATATCGGCTACTCTGTATGTCTGTCTTCACTTGGCCATGTTATTAGTAATAATTTCTGACATGAGAAGAATTATTGTTCACAAATGAGAGAAAATGACAACAATAAAGTCTGTCTTGTTTTGTGGTGAAAAAGAGAACAAACATGATAAAACTTCTTAGCTTGTCACTGTTATCTGACACTTTAAATGCAGTCAGCAATGTGTCTGAAGTCAGCTGCCATCATTACTCTGATCTTCAAATCAAACTGATTATGTGACTGACAGTGTTACATTTTTATTCACCATCAAGCTTCGTTCCACAAACAAACCTCCTCCACTTGGTCTGCCTCCGTAAACAAAGACAGACTTTTTGTGCGTCTGTGTGAAGGCGTTTGATTAGCCACAATTATGGCCTTGGCACCAGCTTGTATGATTACTTTGACTCGAGGCTGTTTTGTAGGTGCTGTATTAGTAATCAGTGCTGGTCTAAACCTGGACAAGCATCAAAATAATGTGTCTAATTACAGCAGCCAAGCAACCTACGGTGCAACTCACCTGATGGGGAAAAAGTAGAATTAATTACCTAAATTGAAGTAACTCAGGGAAGCATGAAGGTACAACAGTTTTGCCTTCTAATCGGCTCAGTAACAGAGTTTGCTTCGGCATGAAAAGAGCATGTTTAAACATTCTTTCAGGCAACAAAGGTGTTCGCTGGAACAAGTAAAACAGTACAATGAAGAAATTTGCTCAGTGTTGTTGGCTGAAGATCACCCAAGCGAGTGCATTTTAATTATAAACCACAGCCCTCCCTTGAGATAAGACTTCTCTCATATTATTTGGGATCCAATAAGTTGTATGTTTTGTGTGCTGTCTGAAACATCCTGCTCTGTCACCCGCATGTCCTGGCAGACAGGACACAGCCCAGCCTTAATGACAACTTAGACCTAACAAGCAGCTATTTGATAAACTTGACACTGACACACAATAAATCTCAACAAGCATGAAAAAGTGAATAATGATGGGGTCCAGCCCATGCCTTGTCCCAGGGAAGGTTTTTGTTGCTTCAGCCTGCAGTGTGTCTTTCTATCAACAGATTGTTCTGCTCGGCCTCTGTGGTCTGAGGAAACAACATTAATAGCTCTGATCCTAATCCCTACATTTGCCACTATCATAGTAGAGTGTAGGATTTCAATGTAGGATTTCCCAACACATATCTCACAACAGACAGTTTTGACCATTTCTCACTATGCCTGCACCTCCTCCTGAGTTTTCTGACATCTCATCTCATGCGGTTGTCATGCATCATGCATTTGCGCCTTCTTCTCAGAAAAGCCCACGAGTCCCCAATCAAGGATAGAGAGGACACTCAAAATACAGCTGAGTGCTTCTCAGGATCATTAAGGTCTCTCCGCTCCTTCCTGCTCAGTTCTGCTTTCCGCTGAACAGTGTCTGGAGGACGAGCTCTGACAGGAGTAATTCACCAAAGAGCTAATTATACCATAATCATAGCACAGTGTGTCCTGTGTTCAAAATTGAGTATTTCACCCATAAATAATATCCTGTGAGGCTACAATACAGGAGATTTATAAAGAGGGTGCCTCAACACAGTAACTATACAATCAATCCAGTGGAATTATTCAGAAATAATAATTTGGGCACACTAGCACCATTGCTGTAGAGAGAGCAATTTTGGTCTTGTTAATCCACCACTTTGGTCCTTTTGGTCTTAAAATATCTCAATATCTACTTGATGAACAGGCAGAAAATATCCAGAGATTCATGGTTCCCAGATAATAACTCACATGGTCCCTGACTTTTTGTTTTTTTTACCTCCACCATCAGGTTGACATTTAAGGGTTAACTGTCTAAGAACCCCAGGGTTGGTGGTTCGCATGCTGGTCCTTCCCTTGTGCCGGTCCCAAGCCCGGATAAATGGGGAGGAAAGGGCACCCAGCGTAAAATTCTTGGCGACCCCGAAAGAGAGCAGCTGAAAGAAACTTACTTACTATCCAGTTGACGTTTGTGATTTGACTGAAATGTCTCAACAACTGTTTGTTGGACTGTATATATACCTACAAACTTTCTAGTTCCCTTCAGGATGAACTGACTTAGGTTAACTTTTCATCAAGCACCGTCATCATTGTCACCATGCTGGAACACCGATTGTAGCATTTCTCTCAGTCTTCCCA
Source organism: Sandelia bainsii (assembly GCA_032362345.1). Lineage (NCBI taxonomy): Eukaryota > Metazoa > Chordata > Actinopteri > Anabantiformes > Anabantidae > Sandelia > Sandelia bainsii. The sequence goes on from JAUMHL010000014.1 coordinate 7,060,946, forward strand.
GAATTTTTAAGTGATACAATACAGCCTCACATTTACCCATATCATTCAATCATACCTCAATCAAAAAAGTTAAAATAGAAATTACTAAATACTTTTAATTTGTTAAATTACATTGTGTGTGTTTCATTATTTTAATGTAGCCTAAAAGTTAGTTTTTAAATCACCGTAAAATATTGTACACTCAATTCAATTCAATTCAATTCAATTCAATTCATCTTTATTTGTATAGCGCCAAATCATAACAAAGGTCATCTCAAG